>CCAG010019250.1:0-28490 GCA_001077435.1 Glossina morsitans morsitans | reverse complement strand
AATATGAATTTAAGGACAACAAATATTTATTGTAATCATTTTTGTTTACGCTCATCAATGAGAGGCGTGGAGATTATTGTTATTAATTAGGAATAAAAAGCAAGGTTTTTTTTTTTTTATATTTGTTCGTTTAGCTCTATGAGAGTGTTAAACAAATCGAAATTCATCATTTTTTTATGGCTTGTCTGCTTGGTACTGGTACTGCTACAATTTTTATACATTTTATGAAAACTTTTCTTTTGAAATTTTTTTCGGAAAAATAACAAAATTTTAATTAAGTAAACCTTTAGTGGCTTATGGAATATTGTGAAAAGTTTTCGAAGGAACTCCTTTAGGTTTCTGTTATGGCAGACACAATAAGCTGCACACATACGCACACGAATGCGAAAACAATTTTATTGTTTCGCAACAAGAATTAAAAACAAATGCCAAACATTTGGCCATTATTCCAGGCAAAGAAAATACACACACACACACACGCATAGACTTACATATATACATACATACATACATAAATACATACATACACTTATGTGCGTGTTATATATGTACATATATATATATATATACATACATATATATATATATATATATATATACGTGTGTGTGTAAAAATTGTTACATTACAGCATGTCTGTTACCTTTTTGACATTTGATTGAGATTTGTTATCGGCCGCGTATGTATCATCAATGATACATGCGTCAAAGCTAACCAACCTACCAACAACAGCAACAAGAACAGCGGCGGCAACGACATCAACAAGGCAAAGCAAAATAAAAGTATATATTCTGCTTTTATACGTCAACTATGCCTAGCCAAGCATTTAGTCATAGATATCAAGCTCAATAATTCCTCTATCTATACACATACATACGTACATACATACATACATACATACATACATAGATATACATTGTTCTAACGCACAAAAAACCTTCTCCTATCTCTTGCTAGTCTTCCCACTCTCCTCAGTTCCGTACGAACCTGACGTAAAGTTCAATACAATTCTTTTAAAAGTTTTTCTATATACATGCATACATACGCATATTGTTTTTTCGTAAGACCCTTTTCCTCACTAAAATGAGGAGAAAACGAAAAAAACAACAATAACAACGACAAACGTGAAAACAGCTGTTGTTGTAATCTATAGGTTTGCATTCTCTGCCTTGTGGTAGCGAAAACTCGAATGAATGACATTTCTACACATACATGTTCGCTCATTTTTTTTCTCATACATTGTGCACAAATATACGTTTGCATAAAACAATTTTTTTGTAATTTCATTTCATTTAATATTATGTGTACCCGAGCAGATAGGCAAACATATGCACTTACATATAATAGAAAAAGGTATACGAGGAGAAATATGCCTTCTATGTTGCCATACTCGCACACAGGAGCAGGCGGCACAGCTCACGCTCGCACACATCATACTTAAGTACAACTGATAAGCGAGCCAAACACTCGTTTTAGTTCGGTGCAAAAAAAAAAATAAAACAACAACATATCCTGTCTCTTTCCGCATACACCGATAAACTCATCGACGAGTTTTTATTTTGTAAGGAAAGAAGAAAAGCAACGAAATTGTTATTACGTGTTGCAGTTATTCATAGTTAGTCACCGTAGTGTTGTTGTAAATCTTTTTTTTTATTTTTCGGAAAGAGCAGCATATAGTACGAAAATTGTTAACTACCGGTATTTCATTAACATTTTTACGGTAGATTTTTAATTCAATAATTGAAATGAACTTGGAGTGAATGATGAAAATAGCGCATGCTTACAGAAAAGATGACACAAGTACAGCAGGTTGTAATTTGTTCCCTGGGTTGAAGTCTGTAAATAATAAGGCTACACATATTCATCTTATGCCCGTACTTATACTCAGTTAATTGTGGGAACTTTGAGTCTAAATTGGGTTGACTCTTGCGAACTTCTTCATGCAATTGATCAAAAAACATACCACTTGGTCGTTACTTGACGAGTTAACGGTAATCGCTGAAAGAAATTCGATGCTAAAGGTTTTCACACTCTCTTTTTTGTCTGTTTGTTGCTTTGGTTTCGAACTTATGAAAGCCTCGTTCATTTTTCAATGGCGTTGCCTTATCCTACACTGAGATCCATTAACATAACTTACCGTTAGCATGTCTTTTGTTTCCCACTACACCAATCACTTGTTCTTAGCTACCACCGACCTATTTCTGATGCTAATCGGTAAAGTTTTTAAGCGACTTGATACAGGGCAAGGGTGAAATCATGATCCATGCTCTAAAGTTCCCATAAAAAGTTGCTTTACATGACAGTGAATTAGGAGTTGTACAAAACAATGGATGTTCCGCCACATAGGTGATAAGACAACAATCTCGATTATCAAGTCGGTGTTAGCGTATTCAAACTTCAATATACCTTAAACTTTGGCTTGACCATAGCCACGGTGGGTGAAATAGTAACACTTACAGATTGGTCACTTGCCCACTAGGCTGCGGTTACACCCTATCTCTTTTCACACTTCTTTCTAACCACCCACATACACGTACGAGGGATGTCCCTTCAATGATTGGTGATATTAAAAAAAAAAACCAATATATTGTCCATCAAATATTTTCCTAAAGAAGCAATAGGTTTTATTATACATATCATATTTTCAATGATTCATTAACAAATGGGAAGAAATTGCGAGCGTTAAAATGTTTCTCTCTTCTATAAAATCCACCCAACCCTTGCCTATAAATCGCTGTCAGAGTCCGCCTTCACATCGGAGGCTCATTAGCAAACACTCTTATAGGAAAATCGACCTGTAAATTATTGGATTCTCACCGATTGACACAAGTCATGTGAAATGTTCAGCACAAAACAATCAGCCAGACACTTCGCAATTAGCTTATTACCACTAAACCTTCTTTCTAGTATGTAAAAACTCAAATGATCTTTCCAAGGCTTACAATGATGCTCATTTCAAGGATTGAACGCGCTTCATCCAGAAAGGAAATATAACACTTTAATCATCTAAGTTATTTAAAATACACTTGCAACGCTTAACAAACGAACTATTCACCATCAATGTCTGCGGTCCTTTGTCTCTTACTGGATGGCTGGCGGGTACACTCGCGCAAGAAACCTATGGTATGGAATACATTTGCGCGCATACAAAGAGACAAATCTGGAGAATACGCAGCTGTAAGGAGATGTTCCTAGCACAAGTTCAAGCTCACTTTCTAGGTTGATTTTGCTGGAGACAGACAGACATACGCAAATATTAACATCTTATGCATTTTCAGCACGTCCCAACTTAACCATTTCAGTTGCATTTTTTCCAATGCCGCAAATACTGCCTGCAGACGTCCATCTCTTTATGTTTCGATACAGACTCGACGACAGCTTACAAACAAATCAATTGAAACTCAAGTCGTGTAAACGTCAAAATCAAAACCCCGATATACCTGTAATTTGAACAGGTAGATTTTATAAACTGACAATTTTTAAGGTAGAAAATTTACTTTTAGACCCATTAGATCTCTGTAGCATTATGGCTTAGAGTAAATTTGTTTTCTTCTCCAGTTCTCTAGACATCGTTTCAATCACCCACATCTTCCAACTCTCTGGTAGTCGTTAACTTGAAAGATATTTATATCTTATCGCCGTAAGTTTAAAATCAATTCACTGTCATTTTTTGCACCTCCGCGAACGCGCTAAGCAACGGACGCCCGTATGTAGCAAATCATATTTTCCTACGATTTAAGAGCGTTTCATCGACGATTGCAATAAAAGCCATATACCTGCATACATTTAGATGTCGGGTCATAATCGTTATTTTAGATAGAAGGACAGTTGGACATATCTAAATCGATTCCACTAATTATGATAAATTAAATTGTCTGCACTCATAGAATCTGTGATCCGTTTTGCGGAGATTAAGCATCAAAAATTGTAATTTTCCCAATTGAATGGCTTTTAAGCGTAAAGCATTCCGTCAATGTTTAAAGAAATTTAGCAGTCGCTTTAAATTAGACAAACAAAAAAAGAAAAAAAATAAGAGAAAAAACTTTCTCCCAACTTGTTTGTACGCCACATCCTCTATAAAATGCAAAAAAATAAAAGTGAACGAGAAAAATAACAGCTAATGAACTCTATAACAATGGCATTACACAGTCCGGGTGAAAAGTGAAGGAGAATAAGTGAAAATAAAAGATCTCGTTAGCAAAAGCAACAGAATGAAAAGTAAGTAAGAGAAAGTAAAAATTGTACTCAATGAATTTTATTGCAAGAATGCCTAAAAAACATGCAATTAAGTCGTTAATACTTCATCGATTTAATACCCGAAACCAATTTTCCTTTTCTTTTTTTTAAATAATTTTTGTATTTTTTTAGTTTTTTTTTTTGCAATTTGGTAAAATAAGCAGGAACAGAGGGCAGGCCAGGCGAAAATGTAGCCCTTTCTGACAAAAGGATTAAAGCATTAACGCGTGCGGACACCCAGGATGAGCTAAATCAACGAAGCTTGACGACAATGACTACGATATTGATGATTATAATGATAATGATGATGATGATGATGACGATGGTGGCGGCAGGTTGTTGACGTTAGTGTTGTTGTGTTCGCATTGAGTTGAGAGCGTATGTTGTTTAAAGTTTAGGTTTTATTTACTTCCTCTTAGGCCAATGTTTACAGTTGTAAAAATGATACTTAAAATTCGCCATATCATCAACGTACAGCAACATCAAACATTAAATAACTGTTTTGTTTGTTTATATTTCAGTTTTTGTTTTTTTTTTTTTGTTTTCTTTCATCATTAGAAGGAAACGGAAATGGTTATAACAAATGCGGTATTTTCAAATATTTATTTGATTGCAGACATTTGATTAGTTTGTATGTAACGATATGCAATTTTGTTATTTAACTTAAAGACTTTTTTTTCGTTTGCCTCTTTCACTCCACTTATATTTGCCAGACAAACACGCACTAATGGAATATATGAAAAAATCGGGCAAGAAGCAAGTACACACCTCCATGGAAATGACAACAACTTCCTCTCCCCGCTCAGAATGGTTATGGTTATCGAACTAATATTGCGAGTAACAGGCAAAGTTAGAAGAAGAATGAGCGATAAAAGCAATGTTGTTGATTAAAAACGTAAACATCAAATGCTTCTCCACTCATACAAATGGAAACAGCATTTGAGAATTTGTACTTTCTTTTTGTTTTTGTTGTGTGTTTTTCTTGGTCTTTCATTCAACACACACAACTGTTGGCAATATGTTCGTAGTTACTTCAAATATCTATACGAAGAGTTTGACTTTAAACAGCTCGAGCTTTTAAACTGTTGTAATGAAAACATCAACTGCAACAACAACCAGATACTTTCATATGTAATGAAATCATAACTGATTTATATTATAGAGTGGTTTTCCTCTTTTTGGATTTGGATTTGGCTTTTTTTCTTCTTTTTTCTTTTCATCAATGGAAGTCTACACGTAGGTAAAGCCTTCTTCTCGTTCCTCAGCTTGCATTCGTATTTATTGTTTAAAAAGTTGTATTAATATGCACGCACATACACGTATTGAACTAACGATCAAAACGACTATTGCTTTTTTTGTTTCTTATTTAGCGAACATTTGCTAGAGCTTTTTATGTTTTTTTTTTTTTTCAAACATTTGCAAGTAAATGTGGATATTTTCGCTCAGGTATGTAAAGATAAGGTGTACAGTGGCAACTGGCCTTTGTGAATACTTACATACATGCATGCATACATACATGCGTTTGTCGTCGACTGGGCACGAATGTTTTGTCAGTTATTACAGGTAGAAAAACCAATCAAGACCATCAATAAAAGGCACGTCAATCAACAGCCAGCCAGTCAGTCCTGCGAAAATCCTTTTCATATATTTCATTTCATAACCAGCATTTTGAAAACAAACAGAAAGCAAAAAAAAAAGAACCCTTTCTTTTACAAGAGGTTTGATTGTTACAAATTCCCTACACAGTCATACTCACTATATCACGCACTTATACCGCTTTGTATGAAGGCATATTCCTGTGCTTGTGTATAAGTGCACGCATCTATCTTCGCACACATATGCTTGTTAAAGTTTCGTCGTTATGCCAACTTCCGTCAGAATTTGTTTTTCTGTTCTTTTTTTTTCTAGAAATGTTTGCTGCTCTCTATAGATTTTTATCAGGGGAGGTTAGGGAGGTTAACTTTCTCTATAGTTCTAGCATCTGGCCGGTATTGTTTTTATTATTTTTTTTTTCTTTCTGAGCATATGCTTGCCATGTCAAACTGTGCGTCAATTTTTGCGTTTAAATAATATTTCCGTTTTGGAATTTTGCTTTCTCTCCTCTCCTATTTTCTTTTGTTTATTTTTTTTCATTACCGCTACAACTTTAATCATCAATCGCTTGATGTCTGCTGAATATTCACTGAAAAACTGTTAGTATATTCAAGACGTATTGAAAATTCTTTGAATAAGTGAAAGCATGCCGTTTCATAACTATAGCTAACAAAACTTTAACGTTAGGTGCAAAATTGAACCGATGATATATGTCTAAAACCATTGGTTATTGTCTACATCAAGATGACCTGAAATGGACTAGTGGGCCCGAGGTAACTTTGATGCAAGCGAAATGTTTATCGATATTGAGAACACAACCTTCCATTGTCTAACAACAAGAAGTAGATCCAATTAAGGGATACTCTGTGTTTTATAAAAAATTTCAATAGTTCGGAAAATTTGTAAAGCAATGAATGGTCAAGAACGGAATTTCTCTTGAATTAAGTGAAAAATTGAAAATTTATGCCTCTTTTCCATTTTATACCTCAATTTTTGCTACGGCGGCTTGACTTACAGACCGACATGGTGGTGGCTACGTTTATGAATATTTTTAGCCACTGAAGTGTATTGTTAGACATAACAACTAGAAAGAGGACTCTAGTATAATAGAGTTCTTTAATAATAAGCGGCACAAAGTTACTCAGAATGGAACACAGTATAGTACCAAAAGCAACGAAAAGATAATTCTAAAAGCAGGTCTCCGGAAAAGAAAAAAAGTTTTTTAAATATTCCATACTTCGTTAACTATGTCCGCTTGGGGTGATTGCAATTTTCACGTCACGTGTTCTGTTTTAAGTACATGACGACAAATTTAGTAATTTTGAATAAATTCATTTCTTTGGCTCATGCGAAAAAATTTATATGTTTCGTGTACCCTAATCGGTACAAACTCAAAAAAAAAAATTTACAAAAAAAATATTGGCATAATTTCCTATACTCATCTGCCTGTACCTGCTTATGAGCAGACACCATGTACTCTTTCCGGTTCCCGGAGAGAAAAGATATACATTTTTCATCTGCGGATCTATGCCAGCTTATGAGTAGATGCTATTTTCAGGTCACGTGTACTGTTTTCGGAAGACACTAACAGATTTAATAGCTTTCAATAAATCTTTTTTTGGATTTATGAGAGAAAGGATATTCGTGTGACGTTATCGGTGCACGTGTCGAACAATGGCGTAAACATCATTACATAGAAATTAGGTATAATGATAATTGATTTTTAGATCACAACATCTTACGTTAAAAAACTAAGCTGCTTGTAGGAATTTTATTTTAGTGTGCACTGATAAGGGTACACCAGCCAGAGACAGAGATATTAACCTAATCTCGGATGAATTCATATGTCAAAACGGTGGAAGACACAACACAAAACACAACATTTTTTCTTCAAGTTACTACGCGAAATACTTATTTGCCATCCCAATAAATGCAGTATGTAAATACAATAATGCACTTATTACAAGGGTTGTTTGAAACTTCTTAAAATTCTGCTTTAACTAGATTCCTTCCTTCTTTTCTCGCAATCAAACTCAATGGGAGAGAGAAATAGAACAAAAAATAAATAAATAAAAAACAGTTTCATCACAACCGGTATTTATGAATAAACAAAACCGCATCGAACAATAACATAACTAGTATTAAAATATCTCTACAAAATCACTAACAAACAGAGGAGGTTACAATTTACAAACTACAAAAACAATATAGAAATACCTCAACCCCTTAAATTATGCAGTAGCATAACTTTAGAGAAATAATGCACACAATATACCTTTGAACCTATATTCGTTGCCATAAGTTTGTGAGATTGAGAAGTACACAGCACGTGCTCAATGTCAGTGTTTCGGTCGGTCTGTGAAAGTGAAAAACTCTCTTTAACGCAATGTGAAGAGTTTTTAAGAAAATAGTTATTAATATAAAAGCACGTGAGTTAACATAACTACCCTTTGCTGCTGGTGTTGCCGTTAATGCTTGTTATAGCCATTGTTAAGAAGAACTCTAATGAATTGTAACTTTTGTATTACAGGCAGACGGACAGACGGTTTAATTTTAAGAAGCAACAAAGAAAAACATTTATGCGCATAGGGAGTTGATAGAAGATTTAAACAAGTAGATGCGATGAAAGATATGAAATCGTTTAGATCTTAGCTGTAACATAGCTAAAGGTTAGGGTTGTAATAAGTTTTTGTTACTACTAGTCGTAACTGAGAACAAGTAAGAAGGCGCATTAGTGGTTTCATAAAAAATATAGATGCACATTTTGATAAGAGTGAAATGCTACAACTCCTCGCCCATCTGCCCCTCTTTAAATGTCAAAAACTACTGCATATATTTGCCGTTTAATTTATGCAAATTACCCTTGAAAATGGGCTTGAATTTGAGCTTTGTTATGGAGACCGAGTGCACTTAAGAACAAATAAGACATTATAGTTGGGCAAGGCCGGCAATGGAATGACCTACATCACTGCGCGTAATATAATTATTCATTAATTTCCGGGGTAAGTCTCTAATAATTGTAACTTATGTTCATGCAACCGAAACAAGACGGGGCCCTCCCCCTTTCTGTGAACTGCTACGCTCAAAATTTAACAAGTTTTATTATCTTCTTAAGGATTTTATTAGACTTTGCTGCTTAGTTCTAATAGTATCCTATCCAACGGTGACCAAAACATAGACTTACTTGGTCCAACTTTGATGCAGTTTAGTTCTGCACCAAACGATGATCAAGGACGAATTTTTATTATAAAACATATATTTTTAAATCGAAAGGTAATAAGGACGGTCCAATCTAATCCACGGGATTCGCCCGCTCCTAGCTCAAGCATTCCATTGTACAACATTTCATCAAAGAATCTCGAAATATGCAACTTACAAAGTGAACGCAAAACACATTGTCAACATCGGACGGACACACGGACGCACAACTCTAGAGAAGAGAAGTTGATTATGAATCGATCGATATAATAAAAAATGTGTCTATATTAAGCCCTTCTGGGTGTTACTCGCGCACGCAAAAACTTAAAGTACGTCGTACCGCAAGTGAGGCAGAATAAAGAAACTAAACATTTGTTATACACAACTTGGAAAGTGCACTAAATACCAATGTCATATTTAAGACGGACTCTACGAAATTGCGAGAAAATGTAAAATGCTTCGGTCGGCCCGTAGGTCCACTAATCCGCAGAACAAGAAACTGATTGAATGCCGTGAAAGAGATAAGAGGGATATGAGAAGCACGAATGCAATGACTATGTGAATTGTAACTTCCTGAAAGCTCACTAATCTTTAGACAACTGTATATCAAATGTCGGATGTCGATGTGTCCTTCGCTCGCAGCGTCCAAATATTGACGTTAGCGTGTTTATATAAAAAACATATTTTCACGATTTCATAGAAGACGTTTAAATGAAAAGTTCATCTTATTTTTTGCTCACAGTATTTTTCCCTTGATCAACTTGTGAGTTTCTTAAAACCTGAAGATGAAAAACTAACACTTGGCTCATGCTTTAAACGGGCGTCCACAAATTCACGCGCACTTGCTTGGTACAAACTATTCAGAAACAAAATGCAATTTTTTTTTCTTTTTTTTAGTCCTTTTTAGTCCTTTAGTCTTAAAAGTATTAATTACATTAATTACATTAGTTGGACTAAGTATTGCTTTCCCCGCGGGTCAATCATTTTTATTTTGTATACATGTCACTGAAATACGAGAATATATTGGTGTCTTAAGGCAAGATGGACGCGCTGACTGAACATGTAAAAATTTCATAGAGACGTTCAAGTTCATCATACGTGCATAGAAAATTTCTTTCTTAATCAAAGTCACTTTAAGCTTAAGGTCGTTTTTTTGCTTAAGTTGAAAATCTGCTCGTTTCCGACTATTATGATTACTGTTGCACTGGAGGGGGTTGTTTATGCACGCTGAAAAAAGTGCATAAACTGGAAACTTTTTACTTTCTGCTAAGTTAAGCACAGCTAGCACCGTTAGCAATGATACGCATCAGGGATGTTTTCCTTGCGTTTATATGCTGTCCAATTTTTCATTTTTGGGACACGCAATTTTAAAAACAACAAAGCTTTTCTAACATAGGAGTTGTTCCTGGCAAACAGAAGAAAAATGGATGAGTTTAGTGAACATGTACAGCAACTATTTACCGCGGTGGAAATCAACTAGAGAAGTTATATTCGCCTTGCAGTGAATCCTACATATCAACTAATCTAAACAGCAATCATTATTGGTGCGGCAGCGGGCTAATTTCCTCCATTTCTGCAACGGACCTTATGAGTTGTGTTGAATTTTAAAGCGACTTTTGCAATAACTTTAAAGTTGAGAAGAATTTATTTTTAGCCACACTTGCAAAGTAATTTTACTCTTATCGTAAAAATGACGTAATACGCGCTTGTAAAACTGTTACTATAGCTCCTCTTTTCAAGAACGTTATTTGACTTCCATATTTATGTCTCATGGTTTATCAGCGACCCTCCTACGATGATGCATTGTGCGTGCGTTTTGCCTAAGCAGATGATGTTAAACTTTCCATACTCATTATCGAAGCATAGAGGTATGGGCGGAGAGGGTTGTTTCCGTGTCACAGGCATTGTCCCAAACACAGTGCTCCTAATTTAGTAAAAAAAAAATATATTTGATGTTCGCTACATTTTGATATTGGTCTTACTTTTTGAACACAGTATTATGCGTGTGGTCAAAGCATCTGCAACATCAGACATATTGAAATTGTGAAACTAAGCACGTCCGTTTGTCCAGCTGTTCTTCTGTCTAATACCTATGGTATAAATATTCCCCCTGTTGTCAAAGTTAAAATGTCGAGTTCGTATCTGGCAAAAGTATTGAAAAGTCTTTCAGCCAAGTTGGTATTGAAAACGGCTCAAATTGATGAAAAGATACTTGCTCAGTTTTCGATAACAAGGAAATTGCTTTTTTTCCCTCGTACAACAGGAAACATAACGATAAGTATGTACAGGTGTATTTTATGGGTTATCCCACAGTACCTATATTAGAAAATATCGAAACATAATTTTTCCTTTTTTTTTTATTAAGATAAAAGGGGGGTTATTAAAGATAACTGAATAGAAGTTTCCTGGTTGTTGTCCCTGCGATCGGTATTGCAGATTTCTGTCTTCTTCAATCTAAGTTATCGCTATAGTGGCATGAAGTTAATTTTACCTACAACTTAAATTTAATCTTTTGCTTAATCAATTTTCTCTCTTTCTTCCGCATATAAGTTTAGTATGTTAAGATAGATTTTAATTTATTTTGACAACTAATTGACTTTTAATTGGCATATTTGAATATGGAAATACATTCAGCACGATCCGCGCAGCGAGAGTTTGTTTTCAGTTCTCTAATGAATTTTGCACACATGAAACTATACATAATTCACAATAGGAAACGATCTGCTCTATATTTATATTTTAAATTATTTATTTTTAATTTGAAAATATTTGCAATAAATTGATTCAACAGAGAGAACAAGTTGAGACTCATTTGTTTCAGCGAGCGGCAAATGCGAAAAAGTAAACATATGTGAAAGGTAAATTAAGTCTCAGAGAGTAAATGAAATTGCAATTATTTTCATTCCCTAGCTCTTAAAATATATATATTATTATATATTTACAAGTACCGTACATACGCAATAACGAAATTAAATGCAATTTATCGAGAGAGGACAATAAATTTTGTTCTCTTTGCTATTGTAGGAGCAATATTTAAAAATTTTTTGCAGTTTACACTTGCATTCGCTTATTTTCTATATGCATTCATTTTCTCCGAATTGCATTTGCAAACTGTAAAGCTTTCTGTGATTGGTTTAATGCATTCGTGCTTTCGCAAAAACTAGCAAATTAAATTAAATCTTTTACCCGATCATAACACGAAGTTATTATCTAAAGCATTGCATTCGTTGTTTCGGTGAACAAGTTTTGCATGCAAATCAACGAACGCTTACGATCTTGTTTGCGTTCTCTCTACTTTTACATTGAATTTTTTCTTTGAGTTTTGCCTTTTTTTTTTTCTTACAGAGCTGCAATGTAACTGCAGTAGTAAATATTGAGACTGAAAGAAAGAATGGCGTCTTAAAATATATTAAACTTGTCTTCGTAATGTATTTACAAGTTAAAAAAATAATTAAATTCGTTCAAACAAAGCATTCGAACAGCAATGCATGTAGAAAATATTAAAGTAATTAAATAAATTAGTTATCAATCAATGGTTAAACATATAGTTGAATAATCGGCAGATTTCTGCATTGATGGGTTTAGATTCCTGGTCACCTTGTTCTTCTGACTTTCTCTTCATCAAATACAGTTCGTTTAATTTTATGACGACAGGTCAATCGTGTTCATATGATGGTTTCGATATGTGAATGTGTATGTATGCATGGATATATTTTTGTATGTTTATATGTATGCACGCATGTACGTATTTATATATGTATATACACATGCGTATGAGGCACTCTAGTAGTCATTAAACTTCTGCTATTCATTCATTTTATGCATTCGTTTTGCGTTCGCATGCTCGTACATGGAAACTAACTAACGTTGTAACTGTTCTAATTGTACCGAAAGAGACTCTATTGTCTTACTGGTCTTCTTTGCACTACCGTTTCAAGCAAGGCGATAACGATGCGTTCAGACTTAGGGTGAAATGGCTTGCGGTGAACATCGATCGACAAATTGTTGCTGAAACAAAACGAAATGGAGTCATTTTTTGAAGAGATATGGAACAAATGGTGAAAAGTGGGTCACATACGATAACAATTTACAAAAAAGGTAATGATCGAAAATGGATGAAGTCTACGCACGAAACTAATTCTGCAAAATTGACGTCCAAAGGTGCCAATGGAAATTACTTTATCCAGTTTTTCGCCTAAAAATTTCAGAAATTCTACGGAAATGTAATGAAGTTAATGAAGGTTAGAAGAAATGCAAAGGAGACGATGTTGAAACCGCACCACAAACTTTTACTTCGCTCAATATCTCATAAAGCGACTGCTAATAAGAACTAAGAGAAAGGCTTTTCAGATCTTTTAAACATATTCAATCGGCTCATGGAGCATATCGTGGAACACACAAGATCACAAAATTAAGGTAAAAAACTCTGAATGTTTGTATATATATTCCCGGTTGAATAATAATTATGAAAGATCAAAATGCCTGTGTCATTGCCAAGCTAACAAAATAATATGTTGAGTAACTTATAAATTTGAACCACATAGTAAGACATAATTTCGCGCTTTCGATAAAATCTACACACCAAGTTTTATGCATTTCATAATATCTTTTCGAATACGATTTTGAAATTCAAGTCTGAATTAATTTCATTTTTCTTTCTTCGTCTACTTTTCTTTCATTTTTGTGTGTAACGAACTTCTTTCATTGCGTTCTTTAAAAGCATTAGATGCCTAATGTCCAGGAATAACTCTATTATATGTGCTTTGCATTCTACAAAGGAAAAAATCGATATTTCTTTTACCACCAAGTTAAACGTATACACACATTTTAGTGGTTCCATCCGGGACTGCGTAAAATAATTTTTTCATATATAGGTGTTTGAAAATTCACTGCTACGAAATTCTATAAAGTCATGTCAATCCTTTTGAGGTTAAATTGAAATTTTCCTAACTGAAGTCGTCTTCAAACAGAAGTAAATGGGAAACCCTACGCTTTTCTTATACATAAAGTAAAATGCGTAAAGTTTGTATATATTGTATGTATTTATTTGTTTGCTTTATGCAGGTCGGTGTAGAGCTTTTTGTATATACACACATATGTATATAATAAAATGCGTAAGGTTTTGTTTGCTTTGTTTATTTGCTTTATGGAGGCCTAAGGGATGTACGGTAAGTGCCTGCGTGTTGAATAAACAGCGTTCTGTGTGCAAAAATGTCATTTCATGCATGAAAGGGAGGCGTTGTTCTATTCCGTTTTGGGATTTCTTATTTTATTCATTTATATTCACTAACTACATGAGATTGTTAAAAAGAAATTTATTTTAAAGTACATAAAAATGCATATATACACACACGCATGCATACACTTCTTTATTTATTTACTTATTTATTTCAATGCGTATGTGTACGTGCAAACACTGAATGTAGGCACTGGTATAACAGAGATGAAAGCAAAAGTAAATATAACCTTTTAAATATATTTAAAGAAAATTTATGGCATTTAGAACAATGGATGTAGAGTACGGAACATTTGAAACCCTTAAGAGGAAATTCAAATTAGTAAGCACTTCGTAAGGTTGTGAGTATCAAAGTTGATGCTCATTTTGGTGCCACACTTACAGGAGGAGTTATTTCAGTTTAGTTCAGCCTATAAGTCAGTAGTAAATTATTTGACGACCGACTGTACTGAATGGCAGGACAGAAGTGGCATCCTTCGAAGTTACCTGATCTAATTTCGGGTGAGAGGCTTGCCAATAGCGGCCGCATAGCCGAATAGATAAGTCGGTTTTCGCGGGTTCAGATCTCATACTTGATCGTAGCTTTAGTAAATGCTTCTAGTAGGGGCATGACACTTACCACTAGCTTGCGGCCTTGTCCTATATCTTTCTCTCTTTTCCCACTTCCTTCCGATTGTCACCGTGTTATACATACACGACATTACTCTAAGTAGTTTATCAAAACAAAAAATAGAATCGCCTTAAGAGGACCTCCGGTATCAGTTAAGACAGTGGAAGTCGTCTTTGCACTGTGAACAAAGTGATTGTTGGCATTGAGTTACGATGAACGAGAATAGTTAATATTAGACTCCGTAGAAAATAGATCCAAAATCTTATCCAGTAAATTAGAAGCTCACGGTACTCGAAATATAATAAATAAAACCACATAAGTAAGACATAAGCATGTGAAATAAGTTTTCCGAAACCGAAGTGAAGTGTGTAAACAAGGATTGAACGAAATGAGTTATTATAAGGAAAGAGTAATAGCTTGTAATTTCAAGAAGATCTATCGTACAGGGATGGTCCCTTCCAGGGACATGTCATAAACAGAAATGCAATACATCTTGAGAAAGAAATCTCGGCAGCCACTAGGCTAACGCCAGCAGCCGACCCGTGATTTTGTTCTTTACAGAGTTTCAGCAGGAGTGAGGAAGGAGTAGGGATATGTGACAGCAAACGCGAGTGATGGTGTTATTAACAAAAATATCAGTTAGTTGCTGTCCTCAGAAGCTGGACACTTCTTACAATGAAGTTACGTCGAAATTTGAGCAAAATACACTATAATACACTATATAATATAGTATTGGAAACGAAGTTCGTCGAAAGGCGTTGTATTTTTAGTCAAGCATAAGGCAGCTAAAAGTTCTTTAACCGCTGTCGGCGGGCGTAAGGTTCACATAAAGATGGGATTAATCGATTTAACAATCAAGCGCTTACTGACGTAGGCTATAAAGATTTCTGTTCTTCTTCTCGTTTGAAATAAATTACATTATCCCAACAGGAACGCTCATAAACGCTCATAAGTCACTGTCCGCAAGACGAATGGAATACACATTTTCATGTGCGAGCACAAATATTTAGATATTTTACGTCGCTTTTTGTTGTTTATAGTTACATAGTTAAATATGAGAAGGAGTTTTATATGAAATATCGACTGCACCACCAAACTTCGAGTGCATGGCTACAATGCTTTCATTCGTCTACACATATGGGTTTTCCGTCAAAAAGCTTAGCTCAACGTAAACCAAAACGTATACATCATCTATTAATCAATAGAGCAGAAATTTTTAATGAACAGCAACCCATTGTTGTCATAGAAGCATATTACAAACGAAATTAATAAATACTTTAAGACTTTGTCCGAACTATCGTTTGTGTGTTTCTTCTATGCTTGCGTATCAATTTTATTTACAACGTACAATAATAACAATAAAATACAATGCAAAATGAAAGAAAAATGAAGAAAAGAAAGAAAAAACATATTTATAAAATTATTCCAAAAAGCTTCAACACGTGATTGATTATTAATGGGACATAATGTAAATAATTTAAAAATACATTTTTCAACCTAGAATGTTTGCTCAATTCTGATATATTATGAACTATAAAATTCTCATCTTTCTCGAGAATCCGACGCTTAGATACAATATAACGAGAGGAATAAAAGTCTCGTTATCGATTACGTTAATATAGTCATTATATGTAATGAAATATTTCATTTCTCTATTATTATTATTATTACGATTTATTTAGACCAACGAAATAACTTCCAGGACTAATAAGTGGTATAAGCACAAGCAGGCAAGAGTGTTAGCTTCTTTTTTTTTAAGGCAAGTCAGGTGGTTTAGCACCTTTAATAAAGTGAAATATTTTATTGATATTAATTAATTGATCAAGGATGTCCATAGGGCTGGATGATCCGAAAACTAATTTTCCATGTCATGTCGTAAACATTCTTCTGGCCGCAAAAATAAAGCTATCAGGTTGGTATTGGCCGATTCGATCGAAGGACACGCCGAAGAATTTGAAAATGATCTAAACCGGTCAGAGGACATGCCTACAACGACCGCATGTTTCTGTAGCGGAAACTGTGAACACCTTTGTTTCCCATTTTTTTGCTTGTTACTCTTTAAGAACAGCGCATCTTAAGAACAGCGCACTTTTATTTTGAAAGTAGAAAAAATCGACCGCTCCTGCCAAATATTATAGAGTAAAAAGGCTTCGCTTTTTTTTCGGATCACAGCGATGGGTATAAAAGATTCGGCCACGACGCAATATAATTCTCTAACTTGTTTTTATTTATTTTATTTATTTGTTCGCACATGAAATTCAGCTAAAATAAATTAACAGCCAAATTCTGTTCACTGATTAGAAATAAATCTTTTGCTAACTATTATTAATAAATAATACAAAGTATATAAGCAGAGGTAAGGAAAAAAAATAAAAACGCAAAAGAACAAAATTGATGTATAAATGAAGAGAGAGAGAGAGAGAGAGAGACAAAAAAAGTATGAACATATCTAGCACAGAGGTACGTCCGCAGCCGGTACAGACCCGAGTTGCGAGGGAATCTCCAAGCCATTGCAAGCACAAGCAGGAGCTTTTTAAACGATAATGGTAAACAAATTCAGTTCATTTTCGAATGGTATGCAGATGTTAAGAGATTGAGTAATAGACCTCATTTGCAAAGTATTCTGAACGATTTGAAAAGTTCGTCACTATTTCGGCATTGGCTAAGCAATATGAAGACAAAGTTCCTCGAGTAACGATTCGGGACATTAAAGTTTATCTCACGAACTAATTCCCGCGAACCGATAGCATCATTTATTAATTTAGTTAGGCAGAGAGCACCAAGAATAAATCTACGTTTTTCATGTAACGGTGAGGTTAACAGAGACGAAGAAACAGGCGACTCTCAACTCAAATTCTTCAGGGTAAAAGGCGAGAGTTACTTTTGAATGCATTCTATTGAATAGAATCTGTCTATCTAGATACTACACATAGAACGAGACCACACAATAGAGGCATGCTCAAGTATTGTTCTGAATGAGTTCATGTATATTGTAATATAAGGATCGCTAGGATCCACCGTTTAATAACACCTAGGGCCAACCTATCTTTGCTTAAAGAGACCTCGCTGTGCAGATTAAAATGTAATATTTGGTCGAATAGAACCCGCCAATCCACGAAAGAATCTACGTTTTCGAATCTTAGTGAATCCAATAGTAGTGATGTGAAGTCACAAAATGTTCTTTCGTTCTGCTTCGCTCTTAGCATTTTCGAAAGCTCCCCTCGTAAGTCATGCCTGAGTTAATGCTTTTCTATTAAATACACCCTTTGCCCTCCTACGTCGATATTGAATACCTCACACCAACTCCAATGTCGACATAGAGTCGACACTATATTTTTTTGGAATTATTCATTAAGTGTTATTGGTGGATCCAAAAAAAAGAAAGAAGAAAGAATATTGCTCTCATAGACTGTTATTTTTATAATACTTTACTTAATACGTTTTAATAACAAAAACAAATTGTGTGCCAAGAGTATTGTAATTTTATCAGTTAGTAAAAATTTAAAAAACAAGTAAAATTTGTTTCGAAGCATAAATAAATAAAGTTTCATTTAAAGAAATTGAGAAGCACATTCTACTCACACGTACTCTCAAAACAAATATGCTCAATAATAAAACAAATATTGCTGTTACCTTCAAGCGCTGTGTATGCGTACGTGTGCATTAAAAGTACTGCGCCACGCATCGTCATCGCATAAATGCAAAAAAAGAAGAAAAAAATCACATACAACAGACCATATTGCTCCGTTACCTCATCAGTCGCATAACTATATAACATGCATACATGAATACATGCATACGCAGACGCCATTTATACAAACACATCTAAACAAGCATGTGGAGAGAGAATTGCGCAAAAGGTTCCTCTTTTAACTGTTTGTTTATTTTAAGATCAGAGTGATATAAGTATGCCACACACACGTACACACACACGCGCGCACAGCATCGAAGAGCATATATTAGGTGCTCCAACATACATTGAGCGCAATAGTAGGCGCAGTGCTGAAACTCCAATCAAATCTTAGGGAATCTATGTAATGGTTGTATGAATAAAAAGACATTTGGATCTCGGAGGGTTTCGATATTTGCACATTAGAAAATTTGATTCTACTTCAAGTAGTTGAAGCGCATTGTCATTAAATCAGT
This sequence comes from Glossina morsitans morsitans, assembly GCA_001077435.1. Taxonomy (NCBI): domain Eukaryota; kingdom Metazoa; phylum Arthropoda; class Insecta; order Diptera; family Glossinidae; genus Glossina; species Glossina morsitans. Next base: position 9,473 of record CCAG010019250.1, on the reverse strand, counting down.
GAAAACACGAAAGTGGAACGCGGCTGACCATTAAATGCTCTACATCACTTCGTTGTTACTCCTCTAACGACTTTCCATAATACGGTGTTATCTGGCACGTCTTCGAAAAAGTGGTCCGATCCAAGTCGCCTACAACGGCCCTCGTCCTTCGATCAAAACATGTGTACTATATTTAGAGAAAACAAAGTAACTCCGAATCGATCGGTATAATGAAAGATGGGTCTGTCTCACGTGCTTCTGGGTGTTGCATACATCCACACAAACTCCATACACTTTTGCACCACAAAAGGCGTGGGATACAAAAAAGAAATGAAATTCTTCTTACTTATCCAAAATCTAACCATTAATTATAATTCTAGTCAAAGCTTTCCTTGTGGTTTTCGTATTTTCTCTCAAACTCAAACCTGCTTTCCAGCTAAATAAGTGAGCGCATGCGTTATTTGCTCGTGTATTAAAAAAGCCCGAAAAAAGAAAAGAATTTCGGTTACTGTTTGCTGCTTGTTTACCCTTTTTTTTACTTTTTCTCTTTACCTATTTATTTATTTGTTATTTATTTATTTTTTTATTTTTTTTTTTTTTTGTTTTTTTGTTTTGAGCAAATTCTAAATGCTGAAACAAGGTCAAATGCAGTTATTTGTATTTTGTTTTGCTTTCTGACAAATGCTGCTTCTGCTTGTTTTTTTGTTCTTCCCACTCCTCTCTTCTTCTCGCCTGTTTTCAACTTTTCTTTCATTCTTATATTTAATGCGTCGATCGAAAAATACATGTGCACGACGAATATCTTTGGCTATGCGTTCAGTGTGATTTATTTTTTCCGTTTCTTTTTTTTGCTTTTTTCAACAGCAAATGCCCATATAATCGAGATCGTGGACTGTAAATAAAATTTTGTGTAGATCGGTTGTAAAGCAATTTAAAAGTTGTTATGTTATCTTGCACGCGCAAGCTTTCTTTTCAAGGACAGTTGCATTTGTTTTTAGTTGATGGTCGATTTTGAGTTTTTTATTTTTATTATTTTGTTTACTTGGCTTCTTTTTTATTTAAAGATGACGATGATTATGCGCTGTAGTCGCTGCTTATCTTTTTCTCAAAATTTCTCACTTTCGCTTTTTTCTTTCTTTTTTTGGAAGTTTTAAGCAATTAAAACAAACGGAATTGTCGGAGTTCATTTTCTTCGGTGCGAAACCGAAATTATGCCAAATATTACTGTTTGCGTTTTCATCGTTTTTTTTCTTCACATTTACAGCAACACAAAAAGATATTCCAGTTATCACAAGCAGATATCACATGTTGGTCTATCAATGAATCCAGAAATGTAATTTGTATTCAATTGGTTTCTAGGATGACTGCATAAAAAGTTCTTTTGATTGTTGCTACCCTTTTAAAACAAAAAAACACTTAAAACATATTTCATTACTCAGGACATTATGTTTTTATATATACACCCCTATGACCAAGCTCGTAGGGGATGCCTTCTGTGCGTGTATGATGGGGACAGAAAAAGATAAAGAGTGGCCGCAACTTCGGATGCGTCAACCCGATCGGTGCATCGACCGAACACTCAATATAACTGCGGCCATACACCACTCTTAGCTAAAGCACGATCCAACCCACTGTGAATTGAAGCCATGCGTGCCCACTTGACAGTCGTGCTTCTTGACTACTTGGCCATGCGGTCCGAAGAAGCGCAGTTGGCGCGTTTGACTTTACAAAAAATGAACAAGTAAGAAAATTATATTCGCTCGAACCTTTTATACCCATTACGGTACCATTTTCAAATCATTTTTCATCATTTTTTCATCTCAATAAAAAATGTCGACAATCTACGCAATTAATAGGCAAATACGTCTACTACACGCCGAAAATGTGAAATATAATCATTTGCAGGAGCTCGTCTTTAACAAACGATCGCCACATAACAGTGGATATTCCATTCCATAATGCCTATATTCCATCTCACATTTCAAACTCGCATAGTTCCGCATGAATACTTTTTGCAACGAAGTCTCATATTCGACCCTACAAAATACCTCTTCACAACAATCATAATAAAAACTCATTGTTCGAGAACTTACGGCAACAGCAATAGGTAGCAAAACGGATCGGATGAAAATTTGAGATCTAAGAACATTAGGTTTAGCCTATTTTGAATGTCAACCTGTTTGTAAGAACTAGCAAGTTTTCAGAGCGATATCTTCATTTTTGTGATCAAGAAAAACCTTTCTACAGACACTACACAGAACACCGTCCGATTTAGAACTTAATACCGGATGGATACGATAATGAGCAATGCGCAATACTACATCAGCTTGCAATACTGTTTCCGCGTAAATAATGCGAGGCGTATGTATTGCAGAGTTTATGTGCCAAGTGGTCGGTGAAAGGCGTAACCTCGCGGACTTCGAAACAGGTCGAACAGTATCCCAACACCTCGTTTGTAAATAAATAAACATTGCGTATGTGTCAGGTGTTCATCTTAGTTTGCTTGTCCCTCCTACTTCACAGGATGTCCGAAGCTTCCTTTTGAATGTAGCAAACGTTTTGACAAACTAACGTTACTAAAAACAATTTGGTGCAATATCTTAACGCCAATGAAATTCAGCAAGAATATTTCGAAGAAGAGGACAGAGTTAGAAATTTAGAAGGTGCACGCCTTCGAACGTCCGCCCTTTTTTTGCGTGACACGTTGTGAAGGAGAAGAGTGATATCATAATAACTAAGTAAACCTACAACGATTATACTCTGAGAAGTTACAAGTTTTTAATTTGATCACAATTCATATATTCATTCGCGTTATTCGGTTCTCACTCCAATGCCTTCATATATGAGGCGACGCTGTCTTGATTAACGAGCTCAATAGTTTTTTGAAAATCTGTCTGTGTGTGTGTAAGAGAATATGGAAATTTCTCTTGCTACTGTTCTGCCAAGAGTTTTGTAAATGTTTAAAATTTTTAATTGTCCATTTGCTGGACAACTGCAGTTGCCATCCTTAGTTAAAAAAAAAATATTTCTAATAACAACACTAATAATAACACAAAAGCCTAAATGACAGACTTGTGGAATTTAGGACACTCGCGTGCAACAAATACTATTTATGACATTTATAAATGAACATATGCGCACGTCTGCGGTTACTGTCTATTTTTTTTTTTTAAGTGTTTGCCTACGAATTTGTTGAGTTTATTTCCACACCCAAGCATGCATATGCGTGCACCTAAGTGAGACGTCGCTGACGAACGGCGCTCCATTACCGAAAAGCAAGTTATATTTGTCTCGACAATGCGTTTATAACCGCCAGAAATATACAATGGTTAAGACACCCTACTTTTTTAACCAGCCTGAGATTCTTTACCAAGTTTGCGATACTTTCCCCTGGCCCGTTAAGTTAAGATAAAGTTTTGAAACTCGATGTAGAATCTCTTTTGAATTTTGAAAACGAGTTATACTGATCGTGAATAGAAAAGAAATCCATTTACTATTTACTTGAAGGCAAGGCTGCAAGTGCCTACAAAGGCGAATTAATTGTTTTTAGGTTTTTTCGAATTTCTTATCGGTTCGTAATAAAGGCTGAAGTGAAATTTTGAACAAATATTTTTCGTAGTTACCTAGAAAAAGGGGAAATACTTTTTACTATAAATTTGATAATACATTTTCTTGTATTTTTGGAAGTCGACAGGTCGTTTTGAAAGCTTGTTATGGCAAGAGGAACACATTGAAAATTTGCAAATGTATTGTTGAACCTATTTTTTATTTGATCGATCACTCAAAGAGTTCCCTTCATACTTGCAACAGGGTAATGGTCAGCAAAAACCCTAAAAAGCGGCGTAGGGAGATGTTGCAAGCTAGGAAGGGTGTGCCCAATCGATGTTATACCTGCACCGACCAACCACTCAGCAAAGTTGTAAATACACACCAACCCTGATTCAAGTAAAGCGTTAAAGCATTAATATTTGAATGCGAGTAGGTCGACTTCTTCATTACTTGGCTAAGCAATAACCTGCTAAAGTAAAGCGGCTTTCAAAAAAGCTATCAATTTATTTTTTTTTTTTTTGCTTTCTAGAGTATGACGAAGAGAAAAGTTTGACACATACCTAAATACTCCTGCCTGGTCGTCCAATTAGCTTAGAGAGCGCCCTCTAAGTAATATAGAATTATCTTGTCTTCTGGGGGTCGCAAGCTTTCACTTGCATATAGCTCCAGTAAGCCTATGGACTGCGCTTAATTAAATCTTTGCTAGAGATGCCGTTGAAAAACAGAGCACTGTAATGGCTGGGAATGGATTATACGTGCAAAGGTAAAGATATATCACGACGTTTGAAAATGACTGTCGCTTTCAGGGTGATTTCTTGATGTTTATTCGAGTTCGAGTTGAAAAAACTTCATTCTTTAATCATGAACTAGAATGCAAGCTTCGTTTTTAGTAATGGCAAGTTTACGTTCGCGTACGACATGCCGACAATTGATCTTATGAAAAAACTCCCAAACATGACATAAAAAGGTAAACGACGTTAAGGAAACGGGAGACAACCCAGCCGGTATATGGCTTCTTGAAAGAATTGTACAGTGTTGGAAGTTTTTGCAATGAGATCTCAAACAGACGAGGCGAATATACTGGCTGCAAATGACTCTTCGTAGCGGGAATTTCTTACCGAAAATGCTAATTACATACACAACGCTCTTAATATCAATAATTTATGACCCGTTTTGTGGTAAACATTTGTAAAAATTATGTGTGCTGACTAAGCCGCTTACAAATAAAAACACTTAAGTGCCTAACGACCTAATAAATGTCTGATATTTGTCCCAAAAGCTTGTTTAGCGTTTCTCTCTTAAATTCCCTTGAAATGTTTCAAGCGACAAGAAGGCAATGCTAAAACTTTTATGTGCCTGCTGCACTTCAATGTTATTTTATGAATTTTTAATTAATTATTAAAGTAAATTGAAATTTTAATTGATTAACAATTTAATGAATAGCTTTTTTTGAAAATAATTGAGCATTAAAGACAAGTTACGCATAAATATGAAAGTCAAGCATAAAATTCATAGAAAATATTTGTAAACAAAAAATCAAAAGCCTCTCTCTCTCCCTCTCTCTCTCTCTCTCGCCCATTCTCCCCGCTCTCATTCTTCTTTTAGTTTCCTCTTTCTAAAGGACACATAGCCCAACAAAATATTTTACTTAAATAACTTAAACGAAGAATTGAATCCAAAAAAAAAAAAAAAAAACTATTATTAAATAAAAATATTAAAGAGAAAACAAAAACAAAACCTTATTCAAATGTATTTTAGTGATTATCTCATTTTAAAATATTTTTTTTACTTTCATTTATGCAGTCAATGTTGAGTTTTTTGTTTTTTTGTTTTTCGCTTTTCCCCTAATTTGTTGTCTGTCATCGCATTGACTGCAAAGCATTTATTTGTGTATTTGTATTCATTGCAAGCAGTGTAGGTCTGACTGTTTTAAACTCGTTAAATGCCTGCGCTTATGTATTTTAAGTAAATAACGAATAAACACTGTTTGCTACTTATCGCTGCCGTTGTTTTACGAGTTGGGAGACAAAGCGCATTTTTCGTAACATTAGTTTGCAGTTAAAAAACCATAACTTTTTGTTTGTTTATTTACGAGTTCGGTCATAACGTAATGTATACTACACGACTACATAAAGATATTATTGTTATTCATATTTCCTAATAACAATTGATAGACGATACTGAAATTTGTTTATTAAGTATATTAAAATAAAACAAAGAGATTTCTAGAAATTTTTATAGAAGAATCCAAGTAAAAACTCTGCAGTGGGGCGCGGAGTACTATTAAGTACCCTACTCCACTCTACGGCTGTTAATATAACGATTGTTCACCAAGTGGCGTTACATGGGAAGTAGTCAAAAGAGTGGCCTGACCCCAGCTATACTCAATAGCGGTCGTTGTAGGCGTACCCAATTTCAACAAAATGTCCCAAAAATACCGGGCTGTGGGTTGAAAACAAGGTAGTTAGATGGACAGACAGATAGACAGTCAAGCTTAGATCGGCATAATACAAGGTCTATCCCAAGTCCTTCTGGATGTTGCGTACATTCGCACACATTTAATATACCCTTGTACCAGAAGTGGTGTGGACTGTAAAAAGAAAAATCCAAAAACTTAAAACTGTTTTATACATAAGCAATGATGTTGTACGTTATTGGATCTTAAATAACCTCTGCTTCAAGTATATCTGTGAACATAGATTAACTTTCATACCATTAATGGAAAAATTGGATTTACGCTGCGCTTATCTTAAATCTCTCGTCTAATAGGATTCTACACAGACCATTCTCAAAATTGAGACAACATAAAGATACGTAGGTGCTTGAGTTTCTGTTTGAATCTGCACAAAATTGGCAAATATTACAAAGGAGACCAAAAAGAATTTCGGACTGAACATGTCTGCTAACTTTGCTTCTGCATGGAAGTTACAAATTGGAATAGTTTCCACACGTAGTTCGGAAAGAACAGTAACTTGTGATTTACAATTGCTTTGCACACACTTTTATACATGTTCGACGCATTTACTATTGCTTTCTCTACATTTTGCCGGCGGTACCTATGAAACATGTTCTTTGAGCTTATTAGTGGCTTCTTCTGGCAACGAAAATCGTTGTAAAAAGAAAAGAGGCTGTTGGATGCAAATGACCCATTAATTCGATTTTTTGAATGTTTAAAGAGTCGGTTGTTAGAAGAGATATGTGACTGTGGCTACATGATCAGTTTTTCGGCAAAAACAAGCGAGCATCTGTTTCGAAGTCTTGGGAAGCGCTGTCAGCGGGTTTGGCTATCCTCAGACACCAATAGAGTCGGCTGCTGTTCTCTTGCCGGCTTAAGCGCACAAAACTATGATTTGTCACCTGTTGCGACTATATAAACGTCTTTTGAAGCACATCGCCATTGCATTTTTTAAACATTCGCTTGCATCAATCCACAGAAGCATCTTTTTGGGATTTTGCCAAATTACATGATATTCAAGAAGAAAAGCACTTGTGCTTTTGGCGAAATGGTCATGCAATATTTCCCATATGGTGGTGGAACTAACGTCTAAGGTTGTCCCAGGCTCAACATATGTCAAGTTTTGCACAGCACTAATGCTTCCTTGCATAATAGCTGATTTTGAACGATCTTCTCGACTTTTGCCGCCACGATTTAATCGGTCCTTCTCACCGTAGCAAGAAATGGTGCTTCATTGTTCAAAGTGGAAGTAAGTTGATCGACGCGTCTTTGTTTTGACGGTCAACAATAAAACTCGCAAAAACCTTTCGCACGGAAGCTTTCACGCGTCAATTTCATTTTTCCGTTGAGACATAATTTTTCTATATATAACAACATACATCGCGCTCAAATGATAAAAATTTCATGACGAAATTTATGGTCGAAAATGCTCCGCTTGACAATTTCGAAGGGTTCCTAACAACATTTGCGTGCGTATGTCAATTTTGACGAATTCTTTTTAAAGTTTGATTTTAAAAATAGTGTAAAATGAAAAACGTGAGTGGAAAACAGTGTGTACATACAGGTGCGCACTCTTATTACGCGAGATTAGCGAAATCAATTTAATCAGATTTGTGTTTATTGAAAACACTGTGTTAAGCAACTCGGCCGGCTGCCATACATTATGGGTTGTTCCAAACAATCGTAGCAATTACTATCGAGTGCTAGCAATAACATCTGACGCATTGGCGCCGAAGAACGAGACGTGAATTTAGTCAGTTTACGTTTTGAGCCCTTTTCCATACAGGCGCTCCTATAGAAAGCATATTTTTAGACGAAATCTAGGTGGAATTGTGCGCCTTAAGTGAATGTGGAATTGTACTATGCGACGTTCTGCGAGGTAAGGCTAATGGTAGACTAAACGTACTATGATGTTCTTCCTTGTTTTGTTTAAGGACTATAATATTTGAGGAGTTCCTTTCATCTTAGCAAAGACTTTTTATACGAAGAAAATTGATAAGCAAAAGTCCATCCATTTGTGAGTGTGAAATATATTTCAACATAATGTAAATGAAAGAATGAATAAACAAGAATTTCTCATTTTAATTTGAAGACTTTTTCTTGTGAAGGTATACAGGGAACGATAAGACACATGAATGGCGGGAGTATGGTGAAGGGAGAAATGATAGCATTCATTATTGAAATCTCAAATACCCCAAACATTTATAAACATATATACATAAATATACGGATGTATAGATATGTGCACGCAGATATAATGTATTGTTCATATTATATGTTGTTCATTGTACACATATATACACTCTGGGTTTATTGTAATTTTCTTATGTGTGGCAACTTTACGGCTTTCAAGTTCAAGTTCAAGATAAAAATGTTATTGTATATCGTACATATCGTATATATATTATATACCAATATAATATGTACAACAAACATTACGATTTAATTTCGAGATTTTAATTTACATTTCACTCGTTGGCTATTGTTGTTCCTGTTGTTATTCTGTATACTTTATTGCTTTTATATACATATTTGCATATGCTTCTATATATATATGTACACACAGAATGTGCATTCATAATAAACGAATGCATATGGAAATTTAAATAAATTCAAAACTTTTTTTTATGCATATATTTATGAAGAAAGAAGTATAAAAAAAAAATTTATTATAAAATTTATTGTTATTCAAATTCATAACTGCATACATGCTTAAGCTAATTTATAAGCACATACATGCAGACACAATTGTGTTGGCACACAACACGCTACAGTGTATAAGTATTTCGGTTTTTAATATGCCTTAAGAATTTTTTTTTCTTTTTGTTTTGCTTTTCGTCGACAAAATTTTTTAGTCTCCTGCCGGTTTTTCGGTTAAGAATTTATTTTGGCGCAAAAGTTTTCTTTATAAAGCATTCTACACGGAACTTTGTAATTATGACGCATTTTTTTTTTTTTTTTTTTTTTTTTACGTTGCTCGCTTACGCTTCTCTTCTGTTCTTCTTTATATTATCTTAGGACTTACTGGTGAGTTTGCTTGTTTCCGCCTCTTTCTTTCCTTTCATTTTTCTTTCTTAGGACATTGTTGAACGGCGCGAAAAAACTTTCACTTTTTTGTTTTTGTTGCTTTTTTTTTTAATACAAACAGTCAACATGTCAAGATAGATTAGACAAATAAAACGGACGAACAGACGTATAAACAAAAGTGAAGGTTGTCTTTGGGATCTATCTTGTTGTCCCCTTCGGTGGAATTTCATTTGCAGGAGGATGACGCTCGGATTGTAAAACAAATCTTAAGAAGAATAAATATTTGCACGGAATTGAAAGCGAAGAAAAGATAAAAAAGCAGTAGAAAAGCATTTACTTGTTATTACGGCTGTAAAAAGCTAAAGGGTAGCATGTATAATAAAATCCCTAACGCAGTAATGTTTTTATTTCCATATTTTAATAAGCTTAGCGCACTGAACATTAAATGAGATTTCATCTTTTT
>CCAG010019245.1:0-53928 GCA_001077435.1 Glossina morsitans morsitans | reverse complement strand
CGTAATGTACCGCGAAAGCGTACGCATTCCATTATACAAATGCAGTCTGTTTACAAACTTTTAATAGGGAGAAGGTCTGTTCTTCACATAATCTATGGGAGCATGTTTTTAAATTTTCGCTAACTTAATTATGAAGATGTTAAAGGAAGAGATCATTTCGGTAATCACGCAGACTAAGATTATTTATCACATTATTGGATCGGTGTCTGTCGGCCTGTCAAAGTGATGCGCTACTAGATGAGATTTCAAAAAATATTATAAAAAAAGTGTTGATTTTTTAAAAGGTTAGTGTGTATCTTTTCTATCACACTTTACCAGCTATGTTGTTTACCTACAGCCAGTGTTACTCAGAATGTCTTTGCCGCAATCTTGCTCTGAGTTATCGTGTACAATGAACGAAGTGCCTGTGCAGCCTGTACAGAGATAGCTTCGTGGGCTGAACACTTGAACATTTTGCAGAAAATCCATGTCGAAGAAACAAGCAAACGAACAAAGCCCAAAAAGCTGTGGTTAATTTTTTCTATTCACGCTTTCTTTCAACATCGCCGCATAACCGCGCAAATAAATGTTTCCACTACCGAGCCGGTTCTCGTCTATTCAAGTCTCAGCGCGGATTGACTTTATTTGGCCGTAGCTGAAACGAGTGCTCAGTCGATAAGCTAATAATCAATTGGGCACACATCTACTAGGCTGCGACTACTCTTTACCTCTTTCTCCACTTCTTCTCACCGGGACATTCTCTGAGTAGTTGATCATATTAAAAACAGATATCTATATATAAGGCTTAGAATAATGTCCAAGCGACGGACATATCTTCACACAATTTTAATTTATTTCGATAATCCGGACATATAACTTAACTTTACGCACACTTCTCGGGAATGTTTCAGGTACAGAAACTCTAAAGGAGGCTGAGCCAGACGTGATCAGTGGTGACTTGCTATCGATGCGGCTATCTTTTTTGATCTGATGAAATCGATCAACTAAAGTCTATCTATTGAAATAAACAGTTAAAACTAGGCGTGTTTACCATTAGGGATCCATTTATCATTAGGGATCCGTGGTTTACGACTACCTAAATCTGGCATGGACTTCGAAAGATTGAACCCAAATTCAAGAGAGCTTCTGTTTTATACATGTTACGGATACAATAAAAAAATTTAGCATACCTTCATTTATCAACAGTGGATACAAATATATATTACGATGCTTTTTGCGTATGAAGATTAACGCTGTTGTGAGGTGTTTTTACTCCGAACATTAAGTGATGTAACGAAATAAGAAAACTTACGGAAACTATAAGATGTCATGTGCAGTACAAGCAATGATTTTCTTTTCCCCGATTTAGTTGCATATTCAGAATTGCGAACAAACGCAAATATAACTGAATGAGTTTAATCATGTACAGCAGAAAGCAATAGAAATAAAAGAAAATAACCCTAAGGTTAGCGTGGTTGATAGGACGTAAATAAAATCCTTAAATGTATAAAAATATTGGAAGAATAAATATTTTAGTCCTTCAGCCTGCTCCCAAAAGTCGGTTTAATTTCAAATTATATCTGGTGCTTTGATAGTGAAGAGTTTAAAACTTTTTCTTGTGCAGATGTCAATGGAAATGGAAAGAAAATAATGTGGGTTTTAATCTTCTCTAGAATAATATTTATGTGGAGTTTCTTAATTAAAATGCAAGCAAAAACTTGGTATGAAATTAACTGAAACCAATATTTAAATTGGGAAGCTTTTAAAATTCTTTGAGTAGATTTCCCTTGGTGAGTGATATTGTGATGCTTGCAGCATTCAAAATAACTTTTCCATAACAAACAGAACGTTTGAAAAGAAAAGTTGATCACCTTCTTTCTCAAAGGAGTTACGAACAAAGGGCTGTGGATCTTTTTCATCACATGGAGTAATGAAAGCTATCTGTAGATTGTTTGTTTGCACAATGGTACGTCAATCCAAGGATTTGAATTGCGTTAAAGCTCATACCGTCGTCTTCCAAACAAAAATTGAATAGGAATCAGTATTAGTGTCTTTGTACGACTGGCTACATAGCCATGAGAAGCGGGTTACCGCATAGCGCAGACATATTCTATTCCAAATACAATTATGCCACGTGCTCTGTTACCAGGTGCCTATGTAATTCCAATTTGCATTTGTTTGAAATGAAATCCTTTTTCTCACGCCAGTCATATAGATTCCATGGATTTGTTCACCTTTTAGGAAAATGTTACTTCAAGTTCCGTTGCTTATATCTCTTGGTGGCAATGAAATCTCGAATGGTCAGGGAATTTTTCAAAATTATCATTTTGCTAAATTCTGTGCTTTAATCCGCTGTTGACTTATCGGTACCAAATAAATGATCGCTCGTTAAGTCCTAGGATATTACTTCCTGACGATAGATTGCCGAAATGATTCGTATTGTATTCTTAAACGTTATCGCCTTGCAGAGGAATTCTTCGGGAATTCCTGGGAGCTGGTGGATTTCCTACTTGATGGAGGATCAGATTTGTACTTTCACTTTACATAACCGGGAATAGGCATCTTTTTGGACACTAAGGATACATTGCTATACTTAACATATCGCCCAGATCATTTCAGCGTACTTTCTGAAATGTGGCTTCCTGTCACATTGCAAAGTCAAAATTTATAATAGAAACAATTGCTTGCAAATTTTAGCAATTTAAGGCCTTGTATAGGCGCCTACACTGAACAAGTTCGAGCTAAATTCTTAAATAAAAGATTCTTCTTGTTTAAGGCTTTTACTTGAAATCTCTATTGAAGGTAACCAACTTATTGAAATCGTAAGGCTCCTCCGTGGAACACAAACCGATAATGTCCTTCTCAGTACTTATTTGGCATTTTATAGCTGGTCTACTGCAGTTTGTATCGTAGACGGCTGATCCGATTGTATTAGTGGTGGCGTAATTGCAAGCCAGCAAAGTGGTTTTCCACATAACGTCATTGCTTTCATCGTAATGAGAGTAACGGGACGCAGCACAACCCACTCGTGTATTATGGTCATTCACCATAAGAGTGAAATGGCCAAAATATCTGCGTGGAAAAATGTAATTCTTTTTGTAATAATCAAATTGTTAAAGAATTCCAGAACCTACGGTACAGTGTCATTAACTTGATACGATTCAATATTCTCTGGCTTAACGCTGTCAATTTCATGAGACCAGTTATCTAAAATCACTTCCACTGCGTTTTTAAGAGGGAGCGGATTCATGGAAATCGAATAACCCAAATTTTGACCAGGAAATGGAAATTTTCTTGTTTTAAAGCAATTGTCGCGTTTAAGGGTACACCTCTTCACATTGAATTCAGCTAACATGGCCAACTCATCGTCCCATTGCATTGTGGCCATGCGGCAAGCGTGCTTATGAGTGTTTTCTGCACCCACAGCTATGAAGCTACGCAGCCGATTGTGATAATCCAAGATGAAGTCCTGCACAGGTCCTGCAATTTTCAACAATATTCTGTCTCTAGGACAAGAAACGTGAAAGTCCTACATAATAAAGAGATTCACATAAACGCAAACGCATATCAAAGGCACAAAAATATTTTCCATTTTACAACTTACGCCAGAATTCCTACAGGCTACATGATTAGCGCACAAGCGACAGTACCGCATGTTGCTAGCTGCCAAAGCAAGCACTAAGATACTTGATATTACAATACAAACTTTCATCGTTTTAAAGATAATAATGAACTGCGTGTTCGTTGTATAATCAAAAGCAAATACTGATGATAGTATTAAAACGATCGTAGCTTTTTATACAAAAGCTAATATTATAGAAAAGTCATACACTTGCAATCAAATGCGTTTATAAACATTCAAATTTTGCTCGCAGTTGTTTTTTTTTTTTTTTTGATTCAAAATTAAAACAGACGAAAACAAAGTAACAAAGTGTGTGTGATTTGCTTTTTGAACAAATCTTAGACTTTCAACGCTTGTGGGAAGTCACAAATTTATATCCATCCTCTTTTCGAAGTTTGATATCTATCAGCAATCTCCAGATATCAGTCAGATATCTTCAATTAGATATGAAAATGAACATTAATCGCTTACACATTGCATCTAAACCCATTTGAAACATTTCTCTTAGCTTTCAGATCAATATTGTTTACAAGATTCAAATTGGACACCCTGGGATGCTGTACACGTTACTCTCTAATAAAAATCTATAGTTTATGCCAGCATCCACCTTTCTATTCCATTTTCAGTAACTATAAGAGTTGCAACAACGATCAGAAACCAGAGAGGAGGACTTCGTAGCTTAGTTAATTGTGTTACTCTGATCTCTCTGATATGTTGGTCCGTGAGGTCCATTTTATTTATAATCCCATACTGCGGCAAAGGTCATAAGTTTTAAGTGTACATTTCTATTGCAGTTTTGTTATTAGAAAATATTATTATGCTCATACAAATATCAAGGATGAGGGGCGTGTTCATTTGGTCAAAACGAAGGAAGCTTCAGAGGCTTGATGAAGTACACATATTGTTGATCTTTCTATCGATCGCAAACGGGAAGCTACCTGCTTCAAACATGGCAGAAGCATCGGAAGGTTGGTATGCACTGAGACCTGTTTTGGATTTTTGCTCATTACTTATAACCTACAACAGAAATTTCTGTGAAAATTTCCATGTTCTATGGATAGCCCTGCAGAACCTCTACAAAAGAGGAAAAAAATCGGCCAAGTCTACTCCAATGTTATAGAACATCGAAATTTTATTGTTCTGTCAAAGCGCTTCCAACAGCCAGAAAAAAGCTTCAGAAACACTCTATAAAGTATATATATTATTGATCAATTTCAGATGTGAACCGTTCTAGACATGCTTGTCAGTCCGTCTGTTTATGCTGCAGTGGTAAAAGTTTTAGAATTTAGAATATAGAAAAAAGAAAACTGACACAACTTCAAACAAGCCTTTGGGGTCAACTTTCAAAGTACATATTATAAGGAAAGTTTTTTTGTTGAAGCTACCAAAAATTCTTGTCTTGGATATTCATAATGTCAACCGTTGCGTTACAGTTACAGTGGTTTTTTTCTATCTTCTTAATAATAATAATAATTTTGGCCACATACTCATTTTTTCATTGCCTTTTAAATGTTTGCCATAATGCCTGGGCTAGCCGTTAACTAACTTTTTAGCAATTTACCAGATTCAATTTCTAATTCTTACTCTCTCAGTTATTGGTTAGTAGACTAACTTTATTATTAAGTTCTAATTGTAATAAATTAAACAACAAGTTGGAGTAAGTAGGATTGTATTATAGATAAGATGGAAAGAGAAACGATCTAATTAAAATCAGAAGTAAGGGCGTCCATTTCCATACCATTCGTCTCAGCATATTTTAATTTTTTGTTAATCAGTTATATAGATGCAAGAAATATAAATCGTTTGGTATTCAAAACTTAGTTGTTTTCGAAAATATCCAGAGAAGTAGTCAGCATGTTATAAGTCACAAAATTTACAATTATTTGCTCTTCTTGGATATAAAGTCTAGAGTACATTTTAATTTTCCTGAACTGCAATTGGGTGTCTTTCTGGCAACTTCGTGATTCTGTTATCACAAAGCTATCTGTTCATACAAGCACAAGAAAACAATCTAACAAGCAAGTAAGGATCTGCCCAAATTTTTTGACAATTTATGATTAAAGATTGTAAGACGCCTCTGAAATGCGCACACATGGCCATAGCTATAATGGGTGCTTATTTGGTAAAGCCATAATTAAAACTTACCGAGTGGTCAAATAACCCCTAGGTTGTGGCCCCTCCCTATCTCGTTGTCTCTCCTCACTTCTTTCTCACTGTCACCTTGCTATACGCGTGTCCCTTGACTGATTAATCTTATTTAACCACAAAAAAAAGGGTCTTAGAACGACCTATTCTTTGTGGAAATTGATCTTCTGGACTTTTAGGTGCGATTCTGTTTACGCGCATAACATATTTCATTTATCTGCAATACTTGATCCCGCGTGCAAATTTTTACATCAGCTCTCACACTTGTGACTGTGCAATCAATGCCACAAACTTCATGCACCTGCTTGCAAGTTGTACATTAAGAAAATGAAAAAGATAATAACATTATATACCACCTAATATCTACAAGTTTGTAAAACACACACACACACACACACATGCGACTGGTATTAAAATTCAAAAAGAAGATAATCACCGCTATTTCTGCGTGAATACCGAGCACACTGTGTTTCAAACCGAATACCCAATTTCTGGTCGCTTTTCTACCTAGACATGACGGATTGTACTCGCAATGGTAACAGATATCAAAACAAAACTCTCCATTATAATAAATGAAATTATGGAAAATGGTTTTTGGACAAAGAGGAAAATTCCACCGAAAAGCATTATAACTAAAAGTAAACGGAAACGGCTTAAAATATAGAACAAGGATACCACAAGGCAGCCTCAAAGCAAGGCAAAAGTAGCGAAAAAATTGTATGTTAAACAAGTCGTATTAAAAGTTGCGAAAGTAGAACGTCAAGGATATTCCCTGAAATTTCGCTCCTTTTTTTTCTCTTTTTAGAAAATTGTTGAGAAAAGTCTTTTACTTTAACGCTATTTGCGTTTACATTAAATACAAAATTGTTATAGAGCATTAACAACCACATTGTAATTGAAGCAAAAACTAATTCAATAATAGTTTCTAACGAATCGTTGCTTGGTTGCACCAAGAGATATAACGAAAAAGATACAGAGCTGAATAGCATTTGATTGTTGGCTTTGTGTTTAGTTGCATTCGTTCGCCTATTTTGTATACTGTTAAATTGGACTGAAATAAATTAGTTGAAAACATTTCCTCGCAGCTGAAATTTAGACGTTCTTCTCAAGGCAAAAAAAGAAAGAAAAAAACGAAAAATAAATAAATAAACCAGGGAATGGCAACCACATCGCTAGCTACAAGCGAAACTGTGGTGGTGAAGGATTTCAATATTCTATTACATAGATGTGTATGCTGTGTACGCTAGCGCTAATGAATGGCTTGTAAACGGTATTGCTTACGCATTCCCATGAAATTCATAAATAAACGTTTTCGTATGACCAGGGGAAACAAGAAAAGCTTGTAATTCTTTGCGGGACGTGGTGACAACATTTTATGAGACCTATAAACATCAGGTCGAAATTGTCAGCAAGTAAGTCTCAAAAATATTTTTTTTCATTTCTATTTGATACCCACCACCGACGATTGCAGTTTTTGTAATCATTCTGGGAAAACGTTCGCTTTCCCGGGAACGAAACTTTAGAGAAATGCTTGTAAGTACATGCATATATATTGTTGTTGAACATCAGTGTTTCAGTTGATTTAAGCCTGTTTATTCCTCTGTCCATCCGTCCGTATGTTCATATGAGATCGTACAAGGGAAAACTTCATCACATAAATGAGTCAACAAATTGCTGTATATAAGTAGAAAATGTCGATCACGTCCGTTCGATATGATTTCACTTTTTTCTTTATCGAGTTTTCTCTTTCTAGGACACGTACGTCGTGCATAAAAAATTTTGCCACAGCCGAACATAGTTTTCTTATTTAAATTTTTCTTGCAAAACTTTTGCTCATATTTAAAATGCAAACTCATTAAATCCTAAAATAAAAATTCATTACATTCCCAACACATACATGCCCATAACACATACATAAGTAGGTTCTTTTTTTTCTCTAATTTCTGTTTTTCTATTTGAAACACTTAAAACTCTGCTAAAACGGATATTAACCCTTGTGCTTTCATATTTGCATTGAAAGCACTCTATCTGCACACGCTTTAATAAGTTATATATATATATATATATATATATACATATATAAACAAAACATGCATCTCTAGTGAGAGTTAGCGAAAGATAGTGACAGAGAAAGAGAGAGGAAGAGAAAGGAATAGAGAAAAAGAATGAGAGAGGGATTGTGAGTCATCGTATGTATTTAAGCAATGTGTGCTCTTATATTCATAGATATAGCTCTAATATGCATTCACCCCTCCTTCTTCGACAGACAGAGCTTCCCAAGCAAAAAGAAACTTAATGCATGCATATTTTGATGTATTCCCAGCAAAAGTATTATATGAATACGAAATAATTC
Source organism: Glossina morsitans morsitans (assembly GCA_001077435.1). Taxonomy (NCBI): domain Eukaryota; kingdom Metazoa; phylum Arthropoda; class Insecta; order Diptera; family Glossinidae; genus Glossina; species Glossina morsitans. The sequence goes on along the minus strand of CCAG010019245.1, from coordinate 45,829 downwards.
AAAAGAAGCCATTACATTGAGGTATTGTTCCTCATATGGGGAATATATATTTTTGCCTGATATTAGATCAGAAGCGAACAAAAAATGGTCAGCTAAGTAACAGGATTACGATTGACTAACCGTTTGAGATTGACTTGATAGAAAATGTAATGTTTGCTAAAAGGGACACCTTAAGGATTTTGGAAACTGTTTGCATTCTTTTCGAGCTCTAAAAGGATAGCAATTCATGTATTCATTGCATTAATTTTATTCATACTCATATATATATTGGCTATTGAAATCAATTCTCGACCTCCTCTTTATTTGCGTTAACATTGTACAACTAAATTACCACAGGGTTTGAATTATTTTCGTAATACGTGTAGAGCGTGTCGTAAAGTAGACGCATTACCGCGGATTTCAAGTCAGTGCAACAACACACAGCCGCTGAACAAAAATTATAATTTGGAAACTTTTCCCTAAGGAGTCTTAAAGTGTTCAGTTCCTCTCACCCCATGGAAATTCCACATCTAAACTAAAGTAGTAGCACAGACCTCCCGCAACCTAGTTGTAAGTTGTAAGCGTTATCGCAGGTGCGTACGTGCGTTTCGACTATGATCTAAGAACTTTATCTAAAAATCTATGTGGCAGGTTTTAATCTTCCGTTGTGAAAACGCGACGTCGCGCAATACATTATATAATATATTGCTATTATTATTAATTATTATTTTTATATAAATTTAGCCATAGAATAAATTCTAAGACTAAAGTCTCAAAGCACTAGCATCTAAGGCTTTCCGGCCTTTTTTTTATTTTATTAATATTTTTATCAATATTATTATTATTATAATTATTAAAAACGCTACCGCACTTGAGGTTTATCCCCACGGCCATTGAATTGCTAGTCGACACTCTTGCCTACTCGGCCACCCACAGGGATATAATATATATATATATTAAATATTTGTATGATCATAAGAAGCAATTTGTTGATTATAGGATAGCTAGTCGGCCGATTCGGTCTATCATTGCACTGCACCTTTAGATATTCAGGCATTGCAATCTTACCAAAATAGTCCTTCAAAAAAAGGCTTCAAGATTACATATGTTTTAGTAAATAAATAAATATCTGCTATAAACCATTGTGGGCGGAAATATCGTTGGAAAAACTTCTGGAAGTATAGTTCAAATAATTTAAAAAGCCTCGAATGCTATTCAGTCCAATTCAGTACAAAAGTGACTCTACACTGCCGAGAAGTATGTAAGAATAAGTAAACAAATAAAATAAACGTAATAATAATAATGAAAATAAATAAATAAACAAAAAGTAAAACATATTGATATGAAATCACATATTGACGTGAAATTTGTACTGGCTGTATGCTGTCTTGAGCACACAAGGTCAGTGAAAAATGGCCGCGTTTTGTCAACTGGCCCGCCTTCGATTAGCAGATGTCTCAATACACATGTCTATTTACGTAAGCTAAATGTATACCGAGACTACGCATCCGAATATGGTATAATTGAAGCTGCAGCTACGACATTTTTGAACCTCTTCCAATGGTAATACTATTGTCAATTATATAAGTGGTTTTGCAAGCGCAGGAAAGAAAGAGAAAGGGAGAGAGAGTGTAAGAAGGGAATTTAGGACTTCAAAGAAAACATTAGTGGCGCTTAAAAATTGAGATCATTTTACAAAGTTTACTGGAGATAGGGAAAGGTAGGTAATATGGTAATATGTTGCAATCGACGGATTGATGGAGGAGCCGAGCTTCCAAATTATGAAACAATGGAAGAGAAGCAGCGCACTAGGCAAATTTGTCAGGTTGCTCGATGTAGGGTTGATGAGTGGTTTAATTGGCTTTAAAACAATTTAAAATAAATATTTATATTTAAAATATATTTATATATTTATATAAAAAATTTTTATATTGCTTTTAAATTTTTGAAGCATCATCGATAATATGCTAAACCTATCAATAGGTAACGAATAGGTAAAAAGATGCAAATTCCCTTAGCGATGGGCATAATACATTATTATTTTGGATCACATTTTTATTGATTTATTGATTTACTGAGAATTGATTTAAACTCAAAAAATGCAGTTTTTTTCATATATTTCGACTCGTTTCGAATGTTTTTGGCATTTAAGGACGAATCAATCGGTTTAACCCTTACACGAATATATGCTAATAAGGTATAATACAAGGCTAACCACATAAAACCACTACAGTTTATCACGGCTCACCATTAGCCTACCACCATCCTGCATATATTTTTATAAGGGCTTCGCAAAATAAGGGTTTGTATGGAAAGTGGTCGCAAAAGCGATTCGAATCAGACCGTTGCCAATGGCGTTCGTCTTTCGGCCAGAACATATCAGTGTACGAAATTTCATCAAAATACATCATAACTTGAGCACAAGCAAACAAGACGGACAGACAGGCTTAGATTAGCTCAGAATGTGTTTCGAGTCGGTCGGTATAGTAAAAAATAGATCTGTGTTAAGTTACTCTGGATGTTGTGCGCACCCGCATAAAGCTAACGGGAAATTTTCGACACTGTGCGGGTAAATGGAGATTTCTTTTCAATGGCACCGTGCATGCCCTGCATATGGCATCTCTAAAACATTATTTTAGACGGCACAAAAATGCAATAAAATATATTGCGCCTTTGTGGTGATAACGAAAGATAATTTTAGACGAAAACCGATGATGGCAATGCCATGCTTAAATTCAGTCTGTGTACGCCGCACATTTGCATTCAGAAAAAACTAAACATAATTCAAAATTAACAAAATCACTATTTTCTTATATTTGCTAGGAAAAAACAACTATGGTAATATGGTAATTAGGAATCACTGCCGTTCTCACGAAAAAAGCACAGGCGTGCAAACACACAAACGCACACAAACACACATATACACATACATGCACCCGTCCACAGACACTCGTGTATTTTGTAGTTTTAAAGGCATTTTTTACTTCCTCTGTTTTTCGACTTGATTTGGATTCTTCCTCGGTTCGCTCACTTTTTTCAGTCAGTTCTACTATAGTTTCATAATGTTGTAATTATATGCTGCGCAAGTAGACATAAGTTATCGTAATGATGTTTTTTAAGTATTGCAGCGACTTATTGTCGCTTATGTAGGTCTGTTTGCATTCTATTTTCACTTTATAGTTAAGTGCTGACTCATTAGACAGTAGATAATAATTCTTAAAAGTGATTTTGTTGCCTTTCTTTTTATGGTTTTTTTAGGGCGCATGTTTTATATTATTTTCTTTTTTTCCTTTTCTAGTAATACCAAATATGAAATAAATTTTTACGTCTTAAATATTTTAGGCAATTTTTTTGTGCAAACTAACGAAACTAACGAAAATTGGTATTATATTGTTATCACATTGAGCGATGACCTAAGCGAGATGTTGAAGTCCAAGTAATTAATTCGGAAGATTGTTGAAGCTCCTCCCACAACTTATGTGAATACAACTCAACCAAATTAATCTTCACCACTTCGGCAGCTTTGCATGTGGTTTTAATTATCTAAGAGCAAGAGAAATGAGGAAAGCATCTTTACTGTCGATTAACAGTGGAGATGATAACGACGATGGTATTGATTATGTGAGGCCCTTGGCAGCTCAGCTACTTTGCGTAATGGAAGTGAAGACTTGAAGTTGCAGGCATATAAAAATGCTTCGACTTACGAAAGATGAATTCAAGTGCACAATAAAACGATTGCACTAACAAAGCCAGTGATAGATGGCAGAAATTGTTAACAAAAACAGTTTCGTATGACCGAGTCGGCTCGCAAGCGTCTTTAAGGGCTTGTCAAAATTCCAGATACCTAATTCTCGTTTCTTTCGGTTTCGACATAACCTCATTTAAGTTATCGGATGATTTCAGGCGACCATTACAAATTCCAGATAAAAAAGCATAGAACGATGATAAAGTAATTATAATGTCAGCAAAGAATTTAAACGATAGTGTTTTATAAGGTTCAGTAACTATAAGTTTTCACTAAGAACAAATAAGTTCTTGTTTTCTTCTTTATAAGGCTTGATGTTTCTTACTGACTTGCAGCAATTGTTTGGTTAAATTAGCCCTTCTTTCTTCTTAGTTATTTCCTTTCAGTAAAAAGCTTTAATTAAATACAGCTTAAGGAGACTCTTGTTAATTATGATTGTAGCCTGGCTTGAGCGTAAAGGTGAGTCTCTATGTGCGTACTAGTTTAAAGCAAGTACTTATACATCGTTGAGACTGAGAGAGAATGTCATGACTATAGGGGTGTGGCGCTACTTAAGCTCACGACAATGTAATTTATGCATTTATGTGTATAAAAAATTTGCACCTGCAAAAATAATATTTTGGGTTAATTTTGTTTTCATCCCTTCTTTTCTTAGATTTACATAAATTATCATAAAAGACTTTACGTTTTAATCCTCTACGTTCAGCGTTGCTTCTAGAGAGAAAAGCTTGCGTGTGCGTATGCATCTTTATATATATATATATATATATATATGTATATATATGTATGTATATATATATGTGTATATATATGTATATAGGTGTATTTGTGTGTATAAATGCATTCATAAAAAAGTTTTGTCTGCATTATGCCAAGTGTATTAAGTTTATTTTGTGTAATTTACTAAACATCGCAGTTTTTATTTTTTGTTTTATAGTACTTGTACTTGTTGTTGTTTACTGTTGTTAGCTGCCACTATTGTTATTATTATATTATTACTCGGCACATAAAAAAAAAATAAATAAAAACATAGAAAGCTTTTAACACTTTAGATCGAATTGAAAATACCCATCTCTTAAGTGCACAACACTTCTTATAATAATGGTATAGAAGAGTAAATATTAAAATATTTATTATACTGAGGTATAAAGAAAGGGGCAATAGTATCTTTAGAAAATGCAAAACGAGGAAAAGAAATTCGTAAATCTCGTTTCGTTCGAATCTTTAAAATAACCCAGGCTGGCATGCTTATCTTGTGACGATAACAGGGGGACAACCAGAAGTAGAGCCTTTACAAAATCCCAAGGTTGCCTTTTTAGCTTATGGCACTAGCTGTAAAATCTTTAAGCTGGCATTTTGCACTCAGAGTAACGTAGGCACAGAAGCAGATGAAAAGTCTTTAAAAATTCTCAGGGCCACGAAAAGGTTATAAACTTTTCAAAAGATTCCAGATTACCTTCCTAACTAATAGGAAACAGGCACACAAACAACTCTAAAAAAATTTGAAGCTTGCCTTCTTGGCTTATGGCACGGAACTCACAAGCAGACTGCCATCAATTTAATAAGGAGTCCCTTTGCACCTTACTAGCTTTCTTAAGCCAACTTCGGGCAACTGACAAACAAAGTGAAATATTTAACATACTTTAACTATATTTAGATGGAGGGTTTTAAAATGAAAGAAAAAAAAATGTGTAAAACAATGCCGCACATAATGTTAATGCGTTATTGTATTCTTTACTCGTTCTTGTTGCCATTACTGCATTCATCACCAGAGATTTTCTGAAAGCCTTTACCATTATGTCTCTCTAGCTGCTTCTGTTTGGAATATTTTTGTTTTTGTTGTCGTTACTGTTGTGCTACGTTGTATTATAGGCAAGTGTTTTCCTCACGGTTTTCAAAATGCAATGCATCAAAACACACAATTCATAATTTACATAGAAATATCCTTCTCTTTCTTTTTCCCTCTTCTTTTTTCGCGTACTTGTTATTTAATTTTTTAATTACAGTAATAGCAGGATATGTTGCTGTAAGGACTTTCTTTTACAAAATGATTCTAATAATATACAATTTACTTACTTCTTAATCCTGCTTGTTCTTAATTTTAAACTCATTATTACAGCAATTAACGTTAAGAGAAGATAAACCCTGCGTCTTCTCAGCTTTTTGGTAAAAAATTCAATCAAAAATAAGAGAAAAAAATGCGTTTTTATTTGTCATCAGGCGAATTTTTAATGTCTATCAGTGCGTTGAGTATGAATAAAGGACTCTGTAGAGCCAAGATACTTTCACTCCATACCTCTTATCTCTCGGCATGGGGTATAAGGTTCTAGGTCATATTTTCATGCAACTTGACCGCATCTCACCGGTAATTATGCAAACTCAAGGTCATGTAGCCCAATAACGAAAACGACGGTTATTTATATAGGGCTCCGCTTTTTGGAAATTTTAGCTGGTTTTTGAGCCTAACTTTGCAAGAGATGTTTGATATCGTATGTGTTCTCTTATGTAAAATATTGTGTCCGTAAACGTAATATCAATGGGCGGACGGACGAAGATGTCCTCCCGCAATGTTTTCACCACAGTTGTGGTCAAGTATAGTCGCAAAGCGCGCTGAGATTTGAATCCGCGAACACCTGCTCGTCAGTCAGTGGAGTCAGATGCTATTATAAGCATAAAATGGCTTTACTACAACGAAGGAAAGAGAAGCATTTTCTACAGAAAACGTTACTGGAAAACAAGGAGTGGCATTTCTACATATATTTATATGGATAACTAAATTTAACAAAAAAACAGAAAGAATACTTTTAAGCGCAAGAACTTTCAAATTGGAAAAGGGCTTTAGTAATCTGCGAGTAATTGAGATCTGAAAGGTGCGTCCTATGACGAAACATAAAAGACGAGATAGATTATTAAAATGTATTGCCAGAGAGTTTAGTGTCTGCCTGCTTATATAAGCTGCAGATTATAAGCTCCACTAAGGGGGAGAAAGCATTCGTTCTTAAGCCTATAATTACCAACTAACTAATCGAAGACTTTGTATTGCTATCAATTGAAAATATATCAAAAATCTGCTGCATAGATATCTTGGCCAAAGAACATTATGGATTTTGGCCGCATGTAATAAATTTCGTACGGTTCATGGCCCCCATTTTCCATCATTTGAGTTGTTCGCATTTGTATTGCTTATCTAATAATACTATAAAGGAAGAGATAACACTTGCAGACATAATGGAAACTATACGCAAGCATAACATGACCGCAGTCAGCATGCATGCATAGATGCCCGTTAACCTATATATGCACACAGTATTGTAAACTCTATGTTCTGCTTCTCCCTGGTACGTAAAAGACGTCGTTGCTTATGTTGAACAAAATAAAGGAATTTTTAAATCACAGTTTTACAGGAAAAATACCAACAACAACAAGAATAACAATGAAAAGTTGATACTATAAGTATTAACTAAAACGAACTGGTTAACGATTGACTAAACGCTTGCAAAGTGAATAGAAAGTGAAAAATTAAAAGTACGCATCAGAATACGGTAGAGACTTCAAATATATTGAATCTTTTAGTCTCTATAGAAAAATAAAATTCAATTTCAATTAATTTAAATTTGTTGTCTTATGGCGCTTGCTGCATAAACATTTTCTCAATCTATCTATCTAATGTCTATCCAAGCATCCATCATGAACTATATAACGGTCCCACACACATAATGCATGTGGTGTACACTGAAAGCTTTAATGTATGTAGAGAATATTTACTTAAGGACATCGCATGCACAAGGTTTCTTTGCCTCTCCATCTCGGTGTGTTTTTTTTCCATTTCCATGTACACGTATACGTGTATGGCCGTATTACATACACACACACTTTTAAATGACACAATTGTTGACATGAACATTATGAACATTATCCCATTGTTATCTTTGTTTACTGCCACGTTTGCATACTTGAATATGCAGATATTGTATTTTAGCTTATAATAAGATCTTAAGTGCACTATGAGCTACAGCAGAATGTTTATGTAAATATGCACGCTGTTGTCTATGTATGTTAGTATTTTGCAATTTGCTTTTAAATTAGATTTCATGTTTTATTATAGAAATTAAATATAACAGAATCTACAAAATGTACAAAATTGATGACAGTTTATTAATTATTCTTTTCGTTTCGTAAATGTGTGGTCCATAATGTAATTTGTCCGTAAATATGATATACATTTAAAATTTTAATTAACTTCACTCATGTAATTTGTAAAACAATGTCATCATAACTTTCAATTAAATAAAAAAATAACGTAAAATGTTTGAATCTAACATGGACCCGGCTGAATCCAATCCTTCTTTGGCAAATAACTGGTACGGTATCATTTTAGTTTTGCTTTTCAGTTGTTGGTTGGAAATAAAACGAAGAGTATTCTCGCTAACGCCGCATTTTCTATGATATCGAAACCATAATTTCGGACAGAGCGCGCACTTTCTTTAAAAGTGCTTACACTTTCTAATTTCTTATATAAGCCTTTTTTTTTTTTTTTTTTTTATTAAAAAAAAGACGCGCTGACGGTTGATTATTTTTACCCTATCAAATCATGAAATTATTATTTACTGTGTTAGTAGTAGTCTTTCAAATTTTAAATAGAGTTTTTCTGTCAATATATGTAACGCTTGCCGATTTATGCGCGTTTTTGTCGACTTTTCGGTTTTCGCCACGTCTATGAAACAATGGTTTCTGATCACCCATCATTACGGAAGATGTGATTTGGACCTATGAGTATGACCCCGAAATACATATCAAACGGGCGGATACCGCGATCGCGTCAAAGCTGAGCCACCTTTAAGTCGTAAGTCGCATTAAATTTTCTCAAAACTCACGGTCATGGGAGCTTTTAATAAGCGCTATAACTTGAGTGTCATGAAGGTGGTTAAGACGATGAAGTCCATTTAGAAGAATTGATAAAGACTTGTTATTTTATTAGAAAGTTCACTTTAATTTTTGATCACAATATATTTAACTCTTTAGCTGCTGCAAAGACGCCAAAGAAAAGAAGTTGCGATCGGAAGGTGAAAGTTTAATGCAACTTTTGTAGTTAGTTTTCTCGAATAGAATTTGTCAAGTCAATTGTATTCCCATTGGAATCTCATTTGTTGTTGTTTGTTGCATTCAACTGGCCAGATTCGCACGCACGTCGTATTTGCACATTTAGAAGCTGGTCGGTTCTTTAAGAAGAATTAGAAGTTAGGTTTCTTACGGTTATTATCTTCGTTGACTCTTTCTCACCAAACATAAGCAAGACAGACAAACCAACCTGAGTTTATCGACATTGTGGGAATAAAAATTAAATAGAAAGTCCAGCTCTCGATAGCTACTATGTCGATTATGAAGAAAAATGCAAAGTATGCATGTGTATTTAAATTTATTCGAATATTCACGATATTCACCTGCAACTAAGGAAAACTTAACAGTCGGAAAACCCAAAAGTTCAAAAAATTTTTATAAAAATATATATAAGAAAAAGGATTCATGTATTAGACAACCAAGTTGACAAAAAAAAAAATGACGGAAAATTTACTTTCAATACGCTGTTCCTTAAGTAGTGTTACAACATCAAGGTAAGACTAAGCGGTAGGTTTTGATCAATATTTTCAGGGACGACGACTTAATGACTATATTCATTGAAAGTAGGTGCGAAAAGTCTAGAGAAACGTATCTTCTGCTCTTCACATTTAAGCAATAGTAAGTGCAATGCAGTTCATAACTCACCCGGTATATTGTTATTGTTGGCTTTTGTAGTCTTTGTTAATAGTAACAAGGTAAAAAGGATCCACAATAAAATTTGGAAAGATGGCAGTTGCAGCCAATGGCATATGTTTTGTTGATGCTGCGTTTCTTGTTGTCTTAGCACAAATATTTTGTCGTTTGTCGTCGTTGTTCTTTTACTGGGCACTCGCAATAATTTCGTCTTCGTTGCTAAGCAGTTAAGTTGAGATTTTAATGTTGTCGCTGTTTCTGGTACTTTTATTGTGTTTGGTACACAAAACTTTAGCGTCTCCAGTATCGTGGTTGTTGTGAACGTTCTTGGGGTCGTTATTGATTTAATGCCTCTTCTTGTTACGCTTATCGCTCTTGGTTTATTTGCTATTATATGCAGACGTCGTATTTGATAATCACTAACATTTGTTATCGTTTTTCCAGTATTTGCAATATTTTGTTCTCTTGGTATTCTTGCTGTTGTTGTTGTTGTTGTTGTTGTTGTTGTTGATGATGTTAATTTAGATGTTGCTGTGTTTGTGGCGAACGATGATCGCGACCGGCTTAATGCCTGACACCACCGGTAAGACCCAGGGTCCGCACACACGCCCATGCCTCTGGTCCCATAGTCAATGCCGCTAATGGATCTTCCTCATTGCAGCGGCGTCATCTATAAAACAACAAAGAACAAAATTATTTAATCATAATTTACATGATTAAAAAAAATTATGCAAAATTAAATTACAAATATTGTACATCGTCGAAAGAATATTGTTAATGAAGCTTAAAACATTATAGTGGGCCACCGCTCACCACTAAATATCCTAAATCACTAAGTTTAATGCCGTCATTCACATAGCAATTTCTAAAAGTAAGACGTTATATGGGAAATTGTTGAAAAAGCGGTTCGATCGCATCCGTTCTGCATCTGAAAATTTGCGACCTGTAGGTGGAACACAAGAAGTTTGAAACGAATCGGGAAGTGATTCTGAGTCGATCGGAATAGTAAAAGCAGAGTCTAATATATCCTTGTAGAGTCCAAGCGGGATTGGGCGGTGCCGAATATAAAAATGAACACATCAGAAACAAGGAAAGTGCGAAACTTGATAAAGTGCGAATGGCGAGAACTATGGAGTCTGAAATTAAAGTAAATGAATGATGCCACGAAAATTACTGAGAAGGAGTTGAGAAATTATTCCATCCCTGCCCAAAGCCTTGAATTTGCTCCAGTAAGTTAACTCTTTGTCAATTATCATCTAACATGAACGTAAAGATTTTCAGATTTGTGCGTTGAAGACAACAAAATCCTTTGATTGGTTAGCAGAATTGGGTCACTATTTCAATCGACCGAAATGTAATTATTACGAAGTAAAACTTGACATTCACGATAATCAAGAGCATATTATACAGAGTATGTAGAAAATATGATATAAGTTGAAAGGAAACAGAATTCATAAGCCATAGGCACATGACACCCCTCCTCTCGGCTCTGCCGACGAAGCACGAAACTTATGAGGGTACTTTAGACGAATTAAAAAGTATCCTTAATTTTAACACGCTTGTGTGGGTGATTTCCCTTCTCTTTTTAATACATTAATAAGAATTATTTGCAAATAAATGCTTTGTTAATAATGAGCTTTGAATGAGCTTTTGTAGCCAGGTATAGCGTCCGCTCTTACACATTATCTTTGTTTTCATTGATTTTGTCCATTAATGGAGAGCTATCGAATTGCATTTACCGGTAAAATGATTTCCTTTTGCGGCTTATGTGGAAAATTTGGTCAAATATCTCGTCACCAACAGAAACAACTGTGACGTCGCTACGTTTGCATATAAAACATTTCTGTTTGTAAAATCACTTCATTAGTAAGGAAATCCTGATCAAAATTGTCATCGAAATGCATCAATTGAAAATGCCACTACCATGACTAACAACGTTACAGTTATCAACATCATCGTTATCATTATTTGCATCACCACCATCAGTATCACCATCGCCATCACCACCACCATCACTATCAACAACGTTATCGTCATCATCGCCGTACTCGTTGTTGTCATCATCAAATACGACCACATGGGGAAATTCACCTTTATATGTCGGTATATATGCGTTCTTGTATATGAAAATTAACTATTTTTTCTTTCACTTATTCCTCCCTGCCATCGTGTGTACAGGTTTCGCCTCATCTCATTGCATTGTGTTGAGTTTTAAAACCATTTCTGCCAAAATGTACATTTCATCATAACATCAGTAACAGAGTGTATGTATACGTGCTGGTGTACTGGTATATACGTATATACAGAGATATGCGCTTGTTTGTGATTCATGTCAATTTCTTTCCCAAAGGAATATAAAAGTTTTAGAATTTGCAAAAATTTTCAACATTTATTTGAGCTAAAGTTTTTAGTGCGGTACAAACACGTACATACATACATACATGCGCACAGATGCCTATTCATACAATAGTTGCAAACCGTAACCGTGATGGCAGGATGACAGGCAGACAAATGAATCAAATGTGCATGGGCGAATGTGTGTATGTGCGTCTGTGTGTGTGCTAGTGTTTCTAACTAAGTGAAATTTACACATTTCCTGCTATGAAACGATATTGATGTTTTTGTCAAAAGTTTCCACATCTTGCGTACATTCACACAAAGACGCCAAATACCGAAACAACAAACTGTTTCAATAGTTTCTTTTGTCCCTATTTCTTTAACAAATAGCTCTTTAGAGAATATTTTACATAAGATTCTTTTCCAACCGTACTAAAACACACACACACAAAAACACGCAAAAAAGCACATGAAATTATTATTGTTGTCTTCTTTCCTTGTTCTTTTTTTTTTTGTTTAGCGTGATTCTATGTGAAGAAGTTGGCCATTGGAACGCGCAGAAGGAATTTCAATTTGAACAATTTATTACGAAAGCATGATTGTATGTGTGTGTGCCTGCTTATTTGTTACTGGTATATAAACTAAGTGTTTATGAGTGAGCTCAGCTCGATCAAATATAAGTCGGTTTAATTCTATCCATGCATTCTGTTTTATTATAGCTTTTTGTCATTTTACTATTTCCGTTTCCGCTTTGGGAACTCTATTCGTTATGCATATAATGTCACACAGAATTTGAAATTCCTCAGCATATAATGTCGTTATTTTGAAACATGGTGCATACATCATGTATGCATTGTCCAGGTATGTATGTATTCATGCAAGTATGTGTTTGTATGGTTATGTGCTTGTATGTATGTGTGTTTATATGTGTTACATTGAGTGCGTGTACATGTGCATGTGACAGTCTGTGTGGGCATATGCACACATTCTGTACATGCATTATCGTTTTGTCCGATCCATTCGAATGTTTTCATTTCCAGACAAGAGCCCGTTTATATTTGAATTTTTGCACATGAGCATAAAACCTATTTGCAAGAGATGTTTATTTCATTTTAAATTCAGGTACAGTTAAGTTTTAGCAATGTTGTGCTGGTTGTGAATTTTCATATATCAATAAAATTAACAAAACAAAATATTGCCACATAAATATATTGTTGACTTGACGATATGAAAAATAGATACATAGAAGGAAAAACAGTAAAAAAAAAAGGCAATTAGTTAAAACCTTGTCACGAGTAATCAATTATTTACCATAAACGGATTATTGCAAAATGTTTTATTAAGCAGTCTAGAACACGCCAAGCCTTTAAAAAGTCAGATGCATATTCTATTATTATATTTTTGATTTAATCAATGGGAAGAGCTTTTTTAGGAAAGTATAAAAGTCGACTTATATGCGAAACGGTTGACTATGTCTGGAAGTCTGTGCACGGCAGCCAAGTATGCATGTACTTTAGTTCATTAAGATTGAAATATTTATTTTTAGGGGTGTGAACAGCTGACAAATGATTTACGCCTTCTCTGGATCTAAAATACCAAATTTGAATTTCTCATCTCCTCATTCCGTTAAAAGCGCAGTTAATAACTTCATAAGGAATAGTAGTACTAAAGTTGCTTGGATACTCGTAAGTTTTTTTTTTTTTGCTTCCTCAAATTTTTTTTAATATTTTACATGGCGATTAGGAACTGAGGTACTAATATGGATGCTAATGGTGGAATTCTTCTACAGGTAACAGCAGACATAAGAAGTCCAAGAGAAAGCGGAGAAAATTTTATGGAGAAAAATAGATGTTAGTAGAAGCCTCAAGCCCCAGTGTAGTTTCTATGATTTCGAAGTTTTGCTAGAGTTGCAATCATAGCCCATTTTCGGGGAGATGCTATTTTGCATCTAACTAGAAGAACCTGGACTAGAAGAACCTAAGTGATGTAATAAAAGATTAATACGGCTTAGGTCACGTCTCTTATACTCACAACCTTTTGCTTTAAAAAAAAGACCGTCTCTGACAAGATGAGTTTACCATCATCTTGTGTCTAAAAACGGCAATACGCCTGTTTAGGAGAAGTCGTTTAAACATCCACGACCCAAACTGTAGCTCTGTTCGGTTGTACGTCCATTTATTTGCCCATACTTTCACACATTTCATTGTCCGTGCGTCAGTCTTTCCACATATGTGTTTGTCTATTCATACCTCGATGCTTCCGTTCGCTTTTCTAGTCATTTATTTATTTAGCACATATGTATTTTGGAAGGCGCATTTTATGTCAAGATTACGTCGCACTATTTACTTTCATTTATATATTTTTACGTCGGTTAATGGGATGTCCAAAACTTCAAATATTTATTAAATAATTTCGCTTCAAGCAAATCGTACAGTTATAGCTATTACTTTAACAACCTCATTTCATGGGTTTATTGCCGTTGCTAAGTCCAAGTTTGATGGCACATTACATTTCTAGCACTGTCACGTATTTGCGTATAATTCTTATATGTTTTGAAATATTTTTATTACCATCAGGAAAGAAAAAATACCAAAGCATTGAATTCAAGTGAAAAAAGAAAAGTGGTTCTTATTAATAAAACGTTTTACGTATTATGTTGCTTGTAAACAAATTTTGTATTACTGGTGGATTAAACGATATCGATTCCTCACAAGTCTTATTCCTCATAATATATAAATGAGTTCAATCCGTATATTAATTTTATTTGAGTTCAATCTTTACAAAATATCTGAGATGGCAGATATAAAAGTAGGTATTGTTTATACACATATGCTTATGCATATGGTTGTTTTTTTTTTTTGTGCCATTCCCAAACAACTAACAATACGTTACTCAGATTCCTTCAAACAATATCATCATATTCAATGGATGAAAAGAAAAATGGATGTGCAATAAAATGTCTCGAATGATATGAAAAGCAATATGAATCAAATTCATCTTGCAATCAATATAAACGTACATGCTGTTCTGCCTGCGTTAGGTTATTAAAAGCTTTAAGATATAATAACCTGTTTAAAGAAAAAACTTCCTACAAAACAAAAGCAGGATTATTATCTTCAACTTAACATTAGCTAAACCTTTTATTATAGGTCTTATTGTTTGTTCCTTTTTTCGGGAGAAATTTCTACAAAAATTGTACATTTTCTCCTAAAGCCGTTCTTATAGGTCATGAATATTTAAATCTGTTTGAAAACAAATATTTTGACCTTAGGTTATTCGTCGCAGATTACGAATTATTAGTGAACATAGCTCAAAATATATAACTGTTTCCAGGAATTTGATTAGGTTTTCTCCTTTTTTCAGCTAATGAGTCTATGAATAGCTTGAGTTAAAAGAAACGAAGTGAAGACAAGCGCACTTATATTCGAAATTTAGGTTAATCCGGTATATGGGAACAGCTAGAAGATAGAATAAAGCATTTAAAGAAGAGTAAATAAAGGACTACACGTGATGAAATCACGTTCACAAAATCAACAAGTAAGAAAATTACATTTGGCTCGGGTCGATTCGTCTAGGGTATCGTTGCAAAGTAGATTACTTCAATTGCCATTACAATAGTTCGTGAGCAATAAGCAAACAACGCATTTTTTGTTGTGATTGCTTTGAGCAAAGAAATGTTTCCAGTTTACGTAATACTGTGAACACACTGTAACCTGCAGGCAGAAACTTTTAATGTTAAAGTGGCCAGGAGAAGTTTTACCACAGACATTACGCGAAGACAGACAAACAAACGGGCAGACGAACATTTTTAAATCGTTTCGGAGTTTGATGCTGATCAAGTATATATCTTTCCGGGTGTTGGAAAGGTTTTGACGTTTCTTATGGGTTATAAAAAGGCAGTTATCAAGAACTACCTTTTGGTCTTAGAGAGTAAAGTCAAGAAGTTAATGTATGCCGCTTAATTGCATTTATAACACTTTGACAGATATAATGTCCAATAGCTCTTTGAATAAGACTTAGCCTAAAATTTTCCTGTTTGTGAAGCTAACCTTCCTTACAAGCTTGAAGAAGGCGCCTGCAGTCAATTTAAAATTAAGTAGGAAAGAGCTGTTATAATTTTATTGCTAGCGATAGGAATTAATTTGCAGGCAGTAAAATAAATTTTTACTGCTGAATTATTTTTTTTAGTAATTGTGAATACTCTTGTGCTCGTTAAAAAGAGATAGAGAGGGAGACGGATATTTTCTATGGCTGCGAATAAAAGCGTCCACAGAACGAAAGAACCCCCATTTGGAAAATATCTAGCGTACATAACGTATAAGCAACATTTAATTGAATGATACAAAACTGCTAAATGTGTGTTGTTGTCATATGTTCACATTTAGATTTCTATAAATAAGCA
This sequence comes from Glossina morsitans morsitans, assembly GCA_001077435.1. NCBI lineage: Eukaryota > Metazoa > Arthropoda > Insecta > Diptera > Glossinidae > Glossina > Glossina morsitans. The sequence continues at coordinate 29,615 of CCAG010019245.1, read as the reverse complement.
ATAATATTATTTCTTTAAGAGCTTTTCTATAACATACTTTTTGGCTTAAATATTTTTTATAACACAAATATTACGTGTGCTTAAATAAGAAAAACGAAAGATTACAGAAAAAAACAAATGTGGAAAAATCAGTATAACTTATGTAAGACAAGTTATTGGCATAAACACCTTCAGGTAATATTTTCAATTTACAATTTTTTTCTATACATTTTTTAAGTTTCCTTTTTCTCTCTTATTTCACTTTTGGAAATATGTTGTTTTTCCTCAACAAGAGTGCAAACAACCAAAAAAGCACAAACTAAGAAACTCATGAGAATATAAAAAAAAAGCCAAAAAGAACAACAACAACGTGCTTGTGTTGAAGACAACTAGTCAGACAACCAGCCAGCCAGCTATACGGGCGCCGAATTTTTGCAATATACTTTTCGGTGCAATGACTGGCTAACAAATTTATGTAATAAGTAAAGGCAACAAAAAAAAAAAACAAAAAAAAACAAATATAAAAATAGACTGAGAGGGGGAAAAAAGAGGCCAGAGAGTTCATGTAGAAAATATCAGATTATTATACAAAAACGAATTACTTATACGTATAACTAACCAATCATTGCTTTAAAAAGAATTAAAAAGGAATAAAAGTTTTTAGCGGTCTTCCGCTTACCAAGCAGAAAGAAAAACATGAAGGAACAATTTTTTATTCAGATATATTTAATTTGTATCAAATGTAAAACATGTTTTCAAACCTACAAGTAATTAAAATTTGTCTATGGAATCGTCTCTGTCAGTAACCTCTGCATAGATAGATAAAGCAGATAATTCTTAACTGTTGGATGGAACCAGCCATAGTCCATCCAAAATTAAGCCTGCAGAAAACAAAAAACTACAAATTTGGACTTGACAGCAACTGGACAGAGTGAAAATTATTCTTAAATTGATTCCAAGTCTTTTACTTGTTAATTTTCATACCAAACGAATAAGTTGCGCAGTGAAGACTGTACTTTTTTATCCTCTGCTCTGTTGCACTTATTTTCCTACAGTATAAATATGGCCTTTTGTTTTGATTGTTTGTTTTGTTCTCGTTTGACAGGAGAGAAGTGGTTAATTTGGTTCATTTAGAGGTTGGTTTTTTGAAATATACAAAAAAAAGTATTTAAAAATCTGGTTAACCTCCGTTAAAAATATAAGTGTGTGTGTGTGCGTGTAAGTACTCAGTAAATCTGCTTTTCTGATAATTCTTTTTAACCAAAGTCACCTTTTCCTCCTATTTCAACTTGTGACTTTTTTTGGGGTTTCCACGCTTTCTCACTCTCATGTTTCAGAGTTTTTCAGGAACTGCATCAACAAGAGACTGTTCCGTTCGTATAATAATGGTGTTATGCTGTCTAACAATACAGGGTTTGCCTCCGAGCCACAAACCTTAAAAGTTGTTGCAAACTACTTACTAAAATGTTCCATCTTCTCGGCAGCCGGAAGTCTTCCTCTCAGCTCTTTACGCTGAAGAAATTCTGCGGACAGGTTCGATCTTTTAGAGAAAGTTCTTCACTTCAATCCTATTACGATGTGCTCCTTCTTCCTCCGAATTTTCCTAAGTCTTATAATATGGTAATTTTCGTAAAGGCTTAATAACCTAAACAAGAAGCCCTTTACACCATCAAACTTCTGGCTTTTTGAATTTTTTTATTTTGCTTTCTTTAAAAAAAAGTTCGTCAGTTCAACTTTTTGTTTTAAAATTAAAACTGTCTGTCGCATTCTGATACCTCGTATTGTGTGCACACAGCAACTCAAGCGTGAAATTGAAAAATATTTATTACTTTCAGATGATGCTCAAAGTGGAAATTCTTGCAATTGAAACAAAATAAAAAAATACTTTAAAAATAAGGAAAATATAAAAACAAAAAATTTAATACTAAACAGTAATTAGAGCATGCCAGAACCTGATTGTCGTTGTGGATTTGATTTCTAGAAATGGCATAAAACAGAACAGAAAGAGATCATTTCCGCCGTTTGAAATGTCTTTTGATACCAATTGCACAACCATTACCTACTCTTATGTACGAAGAGTTTTCTTATACAAGTATTTTGCAAGCTTTAATAGGCGGAAAATATCTTTATTCGTCGCATGTTTGTCTAGTTGCTGGACTTATTCGTCCTACATTGAATTATAAGCGAATGGATAGTTGTCAACTTATCTAGCAACTTCACGTCTTAAAGAAAAGTTTTTCCCTCTAATCCTTAGGAAGATTTATTCGTTTAAGGTTTCACTTACTCATTTCAAAATGATCTGCTTTTTAAACTTAGATTTCACCAGGAATCTTATATTGGAAAGTAGCGCTTACTCCAATTGCCGGCGGATGTAATCTTTACGGAATGTAGTGCAACAACGTATTCCTACAAGTTGCGACGTACTCTTTCAGGTTTACACGTTCTATTTGCATTGCATGTCTGCACAATTATTCAAATGGAAAATGGGAATTGCAAAAATGGACAAACATAACAATAAAAATTATCACAAAAGTAGGCGTATTCACAGTTTAAAATTTTCGCAAACAGCCGTGAAGGGGGTTAAAGACTTCTTCGGCAAACCTTGACAAACAAAATCAATAGACTAAATATCCCGTCATTTGAGCTTCAAGCATACAATTTAAACTATGATCCTCCAGATCCTCCTAATCTATCCCTGCTACATGAATTGATATTTTCAACATAAAGAGCATCTGCTTGTGCGAAGCTGAACAAAAACGTCGTCCATTTCGTCGGCTTTGAATTTAAAGTCAGTATAAATGAAATCATAACTTTATGGAAAGCGCTTTGAATTCTTCAACGCTTAATGCTTAATTTCTGTTTCGTCAAGTGGAATAAGGTGTCCTTGCTAGTTAAATTCGAATTTATCCCCGCGCCCTTAAATGGAATTTGTGCAAAGAACTCGTGATTATTCTTGTTGTCGATTAGTCCACACCATCATACATTAGTAAAACAATAAAATATGTTTTGAAATTCAGCATTTATAGAAAAAAATTCACGGCGTTCTTCATCGAAATTGAGAACAATTATGCTCCCTTTTTAATCAATTTTATTGAACTATGTACGAGCCACTTTTATCCATTAGTTTTTGGTATTTTGGAAAAGAACTAAATCAAGCTATGTTCGCGTGTATCTTGTGAGATCAGCTTTAGATCATGAATTGACCTCCGCAGGAAATGAAACAGCTGATGATGGGGCGCGGTAAGATCCGAGCTATAAGAATTTGTATATATTTGCTCCGTTAAATGCGTACGAAGTTCTTTTATTCATTTATTTAGTCTTCAAGTTTCCAATATGGCTTTGCATTACGCCTCTATTGTGTGTATCTTAATACCGTCAGCCTCGCTTTTAAGTTAATCAGTTAGGAGTAAACCAGTAAAGGAGGGTGAAAAGAAGTTGTTTCAAAACAGAAGCTGTTGGTAACGATTACTGTCAAGAACAATTAATCGATTTGCAAAACATCCTTTCGAAAAGTATTCAGATACCAACGTTCCATCTAAACATACGACCGAATGTCTTTTGACACACATTTAATAGAAGTTAATTGAAAATTTATCTTACCTGGCAAATTCCCGAGATCTTCATTTTCAACCTAAGCATTTCAACAGTTTTCCTGTGCATATTTAAATTGTGTGCTTCTCTTCCCAGACACTATTCACATTTTGCTTCCCTTTTTGTAGTAATAAAACATTTAAACAAGTGTTCATTTAACGAAGTTTTCTCTATCGCACTCAAACATGCGTAACTAGATAATTTACTTTGAACGGCTGAACAGTTGAGTAATTCAAAAAGGAATCAAAACAGCAAAAACATATTAAAACGCATATCCGTAACTTGTACTAAACCGTTATCGGCGTCTGCATATGCAAGTAAGTGAGCGCATAAGTAAAGGCATTTAAATGAAGGAAAAGACAAACAAAGTACTTTTCATGTGGAGAAAAGTGAGGTTAGCTATCATTTGCACATCGACTGTCGGTGAGGGCGTGCAATCCATCCATTTGTAATACTTGAAAATACGTAACAAAGACCATGGATCGTCACAGCTTCTGAGGTACGTTATCGACGTTGATTAGGCAGTAGAAGCAGAGTAAATATCCCTAATAGTCGGTCCATGTAAGGCGAGTTCAGTTATGAAACGTACTAGTCGAACGGAGCTTGTCTTGCAATAATCTTTGCACGCTTTTTTTTTTTTCTTTTTTAACACAACTCATGGATGTCCCCTATTCGTGTAACACGGTAGCGATCGGAGAGAAGTGATGAAAGGCAATAAAGAGGGCAAGTAAGCAAAAGCAAGCCACAGCCTAGGTGACGCACCCGGGTGAGCACTTATAACGATTGTGATAAATGTAACTGAGATTTAAACCTGAAAACACTCGCCTGGTTATCGCTATTCATAGTAATACTACTTATGCTGCTTCATGTAAATAGAAGAGATAGAGAGAGAGAGAGGGAGAGAAAGAACGAGCAATGTCTTAGGTCCATATTTTGATCACAAGTCATCAGCTCCTCCCCGTTGGTGAAACCAAATGATTTCGCTTGTTTCGTTGTTTGTTGTTTTTTTTTTCTTTTTTTTGCTCCAGGAAATTCAGCTAAAAATATACTTTCCCCACATCCAGATACTTTTAATTTTGTTAACATAAGATCTAAAAACTACAAGTTTCAATTTTAACTTACAAAAGTAAATCAAAATGTAAATGAGCTCGAGCAAGAGGACGATAAAAGGAAAGAAAAAAAGGGACAGCAATATAAAAGATACATCACAAAATAGATGTCCACTCAGAGTCAGTGACCATAAAGTTATATATATATGCACGCTAAAAAGTACACTAGACAATGCAAACATGGAAATTTCCGCCAACTTTTGTTTAAGAGCATTAACAATTACGATATAACCGCGCTTCAGTTTGATTTCAGGATTCTGACATCGAGAATAAGTTCCTGATATCGCTAAAGCTATTGCAAAGGACGCGAAAAGGATTATGAAGCTCACATTTACTTATGCAAACGCTGGCGAAGGACTTTCTTCAAATCTGCGAGTTCGGTTCAATTTTCCGTTTCGCTTTTGTTAAAGTGAAATGAGTCGATCTGATTACCATTGGCTTGCAACGATTGGACGCAGATTTGCTAGGGGGAGCTTCACTTTTTACAAAAATGTACGAAAAAGGCTCGATGACTGGTTGCTCTGCTGGCGTGGACCCCACAAATTCTCAATCTGATGGAAAAAATGTGCAGCTAGCGATGGGCAATACTTCGAATAAGTTATTTTTCTTTTAATTTTTCATACAAGAAACGTGGACTTTCTAAACGAAAATTCCGGTTTCATATGAGCATACCTAATACACCTAATGTGAGCATACCTAATACTTTAATTTTTAATGCAATTCTTCCTTTGCTGTATGCTTTTGTAAATGAAGTCTCGTGATCATTATCTTCAGTTTTCCTCTTTTTGATGTTTAATTTATTTTTCTTCCTTTTCCATTAAACTTTTCAAATTTGATTTGTTAACTTTACTACTTATCTTCTTCGTCTTTCCATTAAAAATACCGTTACACCATATCTGGTGTTGTGTGCAATTTTTCAATTCGTTTGCAACACTCCTATGTGACTGGGATACGTACTATTTATCATGCCCTAGAGCTTTAAAGCCTGCTACACCAATAATAAAAGTGGTTGGTACCCGTTGGTCCATTTCTATTAGGTCAAAATTAAATTGGATCAATTTGAAGACAACGTCAAATGTCAAGGCTCTATTCATAATTTTTTAGAGATATATTGCGAACCAACTGATTACCTTACTCTCTGGAGAGCAACAAAAGATACGCTCGCTCTTATATGCTTTATTGAAAATGTAGGCCAGATAACGTTCGCCTTTATAAGTGTAAAGTTTCTCTGTCTTTTCCATAATTTTCTCATTAGTGAAAAGCCATTTTCTTGTGGCTTTAGAAAAGTCTTAACTAACTTCAACCAATTATTTTTTTATTGAAAAAGTTTAATAAACATTCAGCAAAATGAAAAGTATTTTCAATATGCAAAAAAAAAAAAAAACATATTTAAGATACAGCTGTAAGAGGTAACAGTCCAACCTCTCAACTAACGTGATGCTACTTGAAAAAAAAAAATATTTATATTGTGGCCATAATGTTATATCTGACGACCAGATACAAACCAAGATGTTCATCAATTCATAAGAATCAATTTTCGCCATACGGGACACAAAGCTGTTGCGCTCAAGACAACCGTACTTCTTTTAAGTCCTAAATTCTCTATGAAATGTAAACCATATTTTTTATTTTTTTGGAAGGAAAGAGTACAGTAATCGACCTTTGGCTTGATAAACTTATCTAATGTGTTTTGCGTGCTTTTTGTTTTTTCATGCGCCGCAGTTTGATTTACTTCGCTTAAAGAAAAAATAAAGGAGCTACGTAAACGTTACTTCAATAAATATAAATGCATCGTCAAATCGCTCAGAGCAATAATTGCTTGTTAATGAACATTGTGAACATAAGAGTTTCATCGTTAAACAAGAACGATGGAAACGCTTATTCATTTCTATCTTTTCTTTTCTGTCATGTTTTGTTTATTTGATAGGCAAAACGAGAAGAAAAACAAATTCATTAAGTTTTAACAGAACTTCCGACTTTAATTTGAATTTATTCCGCTTCTTTGCTAACTTTCATCAGTTTCACATGAAGGTTTGCTAAGTCTTTCTGTAGTATTTTGTGGTTTACTTTTTGAATACAAAAATTTTCACACAGCCAAACAATACTTCGTACACTTCGGAACTCAGCCAACACTTCGTGTGATGTGCTCTTTTGTACACTCTTTTGCCCGCATTAGCAATTGTGTTTAGCTAATATAAGCGCTGAATTAATGAATATTGAGAGTTTCACGACCACGGGATTTAGAACAACAAAAACTTCCAAGACACTTATAGCCGTATTGCGAACAACATCATAGACACATCACAACTCAAAAGCAATTTTTACTTGTGCTTCATGAATCTCTTCAAAATCTTGTTTTATAGCAAAATTTCTATTTAAGCGTTTTATTATCGGAATCTCAAATTTGATACAAACTCACAAAACACTAGGACAAAAGCCACGACTTTCTAACCAGCAATCCTCTAATCAGAGGATATGTAATTGGATTACTATTCGCATGAAAGCTAATCGATTTTCTAAGAAACCAAATTTCAAAGAAAGGGAAAACCAAATACACCCCGCCTTATGCAGTTGTCGACTGGCGGAAAGGTTAACAGCAATTAGTGGCTAATATAGCGCCTAACCTAACCTAACCTAAAAATGTCGTGATAAAGTTAGGCACTCGCAACTTGTTTGTAAAAGCAAGCCTTGAAGACTGGAATTGTAATATTCGAACGGACAAGACCGGAAGAATCATTGTAGATATAAGGTCCGGAAAATAACTTGTAAACAAATCTCCTAAGAACTGTAAATAAAATCCATGTTAAGCTAAAAATTGCAGTTCAGTGACGCTAGCTTACGTTACACTATTTTACGTTATACTCAAAGTATTTTATTACAAGCTGAAGACATTGACTCCACCGAATACGTTTTGTAGAAATAGTCCCGTGACCAGTGTAGTCAGAGCGCCCTAAAATTATTGTGCGTGGATGGTGTGTTTATTGATTATCTTTATAAAGGTTCCGCACATTGAGTACAAAAATAATAGAATCATAGTGAGAGCAAAAATAATGGTATAAATTCATTAAGTGTTGTGAGAATTAGAAAAAGTGGAACTTTTTTCCCATCAGTATAAACACTTGATGTTTTTTTAATTATTTATTTTTAAAAGGAACATTATGAAGTATCATCGACAACCTCACTTTTATCTACGCTATTGTAAGTGAATGTGGTGATGATTATGGCGATAACCGTTAAGAACAAATGAAGTAAGACGCGCGGCAATAGTTATTGCATTGTTTCAAAGTTAGATAAGTAAGAGGCAGAGTTGATGCGAGTCTTTTCAATAGATAAACTATAGTTGCGCACAAACAATGATGAAATATTTAAAGAAAACCGTTTTAAGATAGAGAACTTTTCAACTTTGTTGGTTAAATAAAAAAAAATTGGGAAAAATTGCTTACCTTCATTTTTAAGTTATCGTGTGGATAGCAATTGCAACAATTCTTGCGAACCGCAGGGACGCATTGTATCAACAGGATATCAACCACAAATATAATTGTCAAGGCTCATGAGAACCATTGGGCGGTAGGAATGCAAATCACTTCATGAGTAAACTTTAACAAGGCGCCAACAATTAAGCAACGTACCTTTGTACTGTTGTTAATAGAGAGAATAGGCGAAAATGTTTCTCTAACTCCTTGGAAAACGAAATTGTTTTGCATGATCTTCTGATCGGTGAAAAGAGTTTCCCATTCAATTTCACGTGAGTATTAGGCAAGCGACAGTCCGCAGCTTCTCAAGGAGTAAAAATATTCCTCCAGAAGGGACTCTAATACTACTGGTGTGCCAGAATGGAAAAGTGATGGGTATGTTCTATTTTTCTAGTAAACTCTACTCAGCACCGAGACATATCCGGCAATTTTCTGTTTTAACCTCCACACGAAAATGCAGGATAACCCCAGTAACAGATAGGGAACGGCTTTATATGTAGATATTATCAGGACGACAAACACTTGAAGGCAACAGTGGCGTCGCAGTCTGTTTAGTTTTGCTTTGGATCATTCAAAGGTGTTGAGAGACTGCCATGCATTCAAGATACGGCAACAGTTTTCCCAACGTACACGAGAAGGGCTTTTGGTAAATAGAGAGGGCGAAAAAGAATTTGAAGACATAAACTCGAAAACTGGATCAAATGAAATATTATTGAAAAAATAAGTGTCACTTCAATAAAAATTTCAAATCAAATTCCTTTCCCTTGCAAAGAACAAATCCATTAAGAGGTTAAAGAGGATTTTATACGAAATAGCAGAATTCTTTGTAAACGTGTCATTCTGTTATTCTGAAACATTGAAACCGTTCGTTCGATATAAGTGGAACTTATATATAAAGCTTTTTTCTGTTCAAGAATGCTGCATAGGCTTATTAGGATACATTTAATGGGAGTTGTAGGTTACCTTCTGCCTTACTTGAGCGATTGTAACAAAATTCACATAATTCGTAACATTTATTTTGCCTCTATATATATTCTGATAACATTCAAGTATAACACATTCATTTCTAGTCGTTAGCCGATCCGCGGAAGTTGGTTTCAGATAGATTCACAAAGATAAATAAATAAATATTTAACCCTTCGCGCTCCTACGTCGACTATGTCTATTATGTAGTATTTCTTAACCAAAGTCCCTGTAGACCTAATGTCGATATAGACTTAGAAGGTTATATTGCTGAAAATTATTCATTAAGGACTTAGCATGTGTTCTTGTATGCGACTAGCATTTTCAATGCCAAGAAACATGGCTCAAGCTCAGTTGTTTAAAATTTCCGGATTAGACCTTGAAAACTCATGTTGGGTAGCTATATGCAATTTGCTTACGCCTTGAGGTACAATCAGTATTATGAACATGTGTGCCGGATGGTAAAACTAAACATTTTGTACGTCAAAATTCGACAACTTCATGTGATGTGTCCTTTCTATCTCTTAGATCCTGTTCTTATACCCCACGCTCGTTGTAGTACAAGGGTATATAAACTTTGAGCGTATGTAGGCAATACCCAGGTGGTCCTGAGGAGCAGAGGATAGGGATGTTCTCTTATTATACCGGTCGATTCGGAGCCACTTTCTAAAGCTTGGCTCTTCGCCTTGCTTCTTGTGGTCAACCTAAAGGCCGCAGTTTTCGAGATATTTCGATGAAATTTGCGCCATTGACACATCTTGCTCTTAGGACGAACACTATTGAAAATACATCAGATCAGTGTACTTTTTCGACACTTTTCTTATAAAACCTCATTTTGAAAAATCCTTACATGAACAATAATATAGGAGTGGCATACGGTATGTTATGGTAAGCTGCGGCTCTCCATAGTCTTTGTACTTGTTCTAGTTTGTCTGAAACAAAACTCAGGAAGCCACCTAGTAATAGTGTAAAGAATAAAGACCAATTGCTGTTATGTATTGATGTATTGTCACAGGCAAAATAAAAATATCTTCGCCATCTTCGATACAGTATTAAAGTATGAAGCAAATCGACAAATTTGCCATGTAGATGGTTAACAAAAAGACGAAAAATTATAATTGTTGTGCTTAAATTGCAACGAAACGATCCCGTGTGGTTGGCTGCTCTAGATAGGTAGCTCAGGGTTTGTTAAATGCACAGCTAACTGGCTTTTACTTCTGCAACAAGCAGACCAGAGTGATGGGGTCACATTACTAGATTAATATGTAGGCTACGCCATAGCACAGTATATGGTCGATAATACCAGCAACGATCTAATTGCAATGTTGCTACATTTTTCAATTGATTAATTGATTCAATGATTCAATGAAAAACCAATCAATCATTAATAGACCAAATATTTCGCTTGTGAACACATCTGTCTGTCTACTTGTTAAGAGCTTGTCCCTTTACTTTGCTTTTTATTAATTTTAACTTTCACTGACTAATTTCTAAAAGGATCTTTTGTAAAAAGTATATAAATAACATTTTTCTTTTTGCATAATAAATTTCTCTTAAACGAATTTCATTGCTTTCAAGGAATTTTTTTACAAACCTAAACGACTTGTATACATTGCAGTAAAAATATATATATGTGCTATTGTGTTAGATGTTTTTAAAAAGCAGTCTAAGGTCCCGAACTTTGTTTTTCATAGCGAAACAGCAAGGAGCTTTAAATGACTGCCAGGGGATGTAGTAAGTAAAAGGTAGTAAGAGAGATAAGCCGTCATGTTAGTTGACCTTTTATATAAGTATTTGTATATATATGAAAAATATTAGTTTATTCAAGTGTATAAATCGACCTGTAATAAAAAAGAGGAAAGAGGAAAAAAAAGCAAGTGATTTATATTCAGGATAATAAATTATTATAAACGTGTTTACTTGGGAATATAAATGTATAACACAGATGTAAACATAAACTAAAGAAAGAATATAACGACGCTTTTTTCTGTTTATTTTAATTTATTATGAAATTTGTCTTAAAACACATAACAGAAGTGAAACTTAAAAGATATAAAAAATAAATGTTTTTATAAAAAGTCTCCGAACCTAATCTATGCTATGTTCTTACATGTAACGTGATCTGTGTTATGTAAGATAGCAACTTTATAAGATTGGAGCAAACACGTCTAATAAGTAAATCAATGAATAAAACAAAAACGAATAAATAAAACCTAAAATTTGCTTAGAAGGAAATAAAGGAAATACACATGCATTGCAGAAGAGGCGAAAATAATTATTTTAAATATTCCAACTGGCTAACAGCCCAAACAGAATTTTGAGTGCGCGAGCAAACAAAGACCTTTGCTGCACATATAAAAACATACTTTTCAAATAGATTTATGTGTGCGTGAAAAAGAAAACCTTTTTTCTCAAATCTTTGAAGGGAGACCAAGCGAAAGAGACGTTAGAGAAAAAATCGATTATTTCACTCTGTTCCTAGAAAAAGTTATTAAATTAAATTTTAAAAAATTTTTAAACTAAATTGTATATGTATATATATATAAATATATATATGTATATATATATAAATATATATATGTATATATATATATAAATATATATATGTATATATATATAAATTCAATTTTTTAGAATTACAAGTATGTACAAGACGATTTGTTGCATGTATATATGTTACATATATATCAATTTTGCCACTACACATACTGTCCTAAGTATTGAAGTTCTAAACCGAGTCTATCCGCTCTTATCCTCGTAGACTCGTACTCCCGGTTAAGAAAAGAAAAACTAACATTTAACACGCGGTATTTAAAACGCATAACATAACTAAAACAACAAAATAAAACAGAAGAACACTAGCAATTTTATTACTTCACTTTCACCAGCAGCCTGCCTGCTATGACAAATATTGATTAGATGCTTATTATTAATCCTTTCCACTCCTATGTCAATTTGGTGCAGCCATTGGATATGATTCCGATACTTGGTCAGATATTTAAAATTTAATATAAGACTACAATATATGAGCCGTTTTGTATATATATATATATATATATTTATATATATATAAGGAGCTAGTGTTGGATGGTTAACTTACAATATGGGAGTCTTTACAGTGCGAGTTAAGAGAAATTTCTGCTTTTGATGACTTTGAACTGACTTGGTAAATATAAAGTCTTGTGTACGTGACGTACCAAATATTCTGTTTGTACCGAAAGTGGCCTTGTTCCATCACTTTGAAAGTGGTTATGTAAGTGGTTTCATTGAATAAGTAAACTAACTGAACTAAATGATGAAAATTGCAATCAAAGTGGATTTACTTCATTTTCAAAGAAAACGGCTTATATCTTCCATGGATTGAGTTGATAAATTTATTTAGGTCATATTTCTATTGCAAAATAAAGAAAGCTTTCTTATCTTATTACGAAGGAAAGCAGAAAACATATGGTTAGCGTCATAGGTGTGAAGGGACAGGATATTAAAGGTAAGAAAAGAAGTTTTCCGCGACTTTGTTTCTTTTTTTTTTGGTTCTTTCCGAGACGTATGTGATTTCGCGTATTTCATTTTCTGCACATTTTCCATTTCAAGTGCTTTCTTTATTACCTCATTCCATTTCGTTCCTTCGCTCCTCATGCCCGCCTTCAATCCAATAAGCAAAAGAAGAAGACCGAAGGTATATGATGAGATTACAAAAACCGAAGGCTTCGACAATCAGAAACTTCCTCCTGGAATATTTAATTTTTAACTTCGCAGGCCAAGCCACCCTTTTACGAAAGAATGAAGGAAGATGTCGGAAACGGTTAACACTTATTTTTATGGGTGTGGGCTGATTACATACATAGTTGTCAACAACAACTAATTATTATCATATGCATGGAGAAGAGAATGTTTCCGTCCGATCTCTTGTCTCCGGTAAGATGATTTTGATGTGACCTCTAATAAAAGTCAAGAGAATGCATAAAGTGAGAAAAGTTAATATACTTTTCGAACTTTGGATCCTCAGCAATAAGCCACTATGAGATTTATTTCGTTAATCGCGGACAGTTCCGTAGGCGTCAAGAAACAATTAACGATTCTTTATGCAAAAATTATGAAATTAAGCCAAAAAAAATGCTCAATTTCTGCGAAATCAAATTCAAATGCAGTCTATCAGAACAGAAAAACAGATTGTATCTCTCTCTGCTTTTGTGATAAATGAAAAGTCCACAGAACAGTAACAAAAAAAAAAGAAAATTTAAATTGAAAAATGAAACGGAAAAGCAAGAGAAATGGTAGCATAAAAACACTACATGTAGAGCATCTATCGTCTAGGCGGCATCACAGAGACGAGCAGAAATATAAGTTGGCTTCTCCTTAAATGGTTGATAACTATATAGTCGGTTTTCAATGTATCTTTGTTTCTTGTCGTTCATCATATTCTAAATATGAAAACAAAAACCTTATGTTTATGAGTCAGAATTTAAATGCAATGTAAACTTTAGTAAAACGATTTGACGAAATCATGAGTGGTCTCAACTGTAATGAAAAGCATTATTACAACCCTTTTGCTGTCGCACAGTGCAGTAAAGTCTTCTTCGCAAAATAATTGACTCGTTTCAATAGCAAGAGCATGGTATGACAATTAGGAAAGGATAAGCAACAATCACAACTCTATGTACAACTAGATAAGAATTCAGAAATGGTGAAATCATAAGATAGATCCAAGCTCGGCCAGCAAACATGTTGGTCAGGTAAGAAATTTATATTCGATTCTTTTTGCCCACCTCTTTATCCAAAACGAAAACCCAAAAGAAACGAAAAAATGAAAATTCGATTGTGTAAAATATTGTGTGGGCATTGAAATCACACATAGGACATACGCATTTTTTTCCCGCTTTGAAAAAAGAGATGCTCTCAGTTTATATTAACTTGTAAATATATCTTTTGAGTAACTTGGCCCCACTTTCAATGCTAACATGCGCGCACCAATTTCCAATGTTTTTGTTAAATTTAAAGTTGATCTCTCTGTTCTTGCAGCAAAGACATTGCACAGGCGGGCCTTTGAGAAAACGGGCGACAGACATTTGTATGTATATTATATAGTTTATAAGATTTAAAAAAACTTTTCTTCTGCAGATCGCAAACGTCTTGACAAAATCAATGCACCGCCGTCCTTCGGTTGTAGTAATAAAAATTAAACACCGCATAGCCGCTACTTTAGAAAATCCTGAAAGCACTTTACCTTAAATTTGAGCAATTTCGCAAAGTGGTTTGTGTCCCCATTTAATTATTCCAAATGTCACCTGACACAGGAGCTTCTCCCAAAAGGCAAATCGCCGTAGTAGATATTCCTTGAAAATGGATATTATTGTGATCGATACTGGATACGGTGTCTCGGTGATGGATGGGTGAACCTTAGATCAAATGTGCAGGATATGGGGTACATTAATTTCGCGTAGAGATGTAACATGCAGAAGGACTTACGACAGCCCAGTCGTTTATTAAACCGATTGATTTCGGGGCATATTCAGAATCACATCTTCGATCGTTGCCTGTCTGTTTGCCCGCCGGTCTTTACGGCCATTGACCACGTTTTCGCCCACCTGCTTCTCCTTTCTTTCAGTTGTCTGTCCCCCCGTATATATCATATCTGCCCATCTCTATTTATGTTCAATTTGACCAAAAATTGCTACAGTGGCGTTTTGATATTTTTGCCCAAACATGAGTCTTGTTAAAAATGGATTGAACCAGATGAATTTACCGCTCGCACCTCATACAATGTGTTATTGTGTTGAGCGAATTTGTGTAAAGTATTTAATGGTCGCCCTTGCTTGAATATATTGTTTTTACTTTTTTTTGACCTAAAAATAAAATATTCTATGAAATGGTTCGGAGACATTTTTTAATCAGAATAATTCCAAAAACCTTCAGAAAGTTTTTATTTCAGTATCTACGTTCTAAAAATGTCAATAAAATAATAATGAGAAAAATATAACAATTGTAAAGATGATGGAAAAAAAATAGTAAAGTTTTCCATTAATTGCAAGCTTGTCCATAAATGAATCGAGATCATTTTTTAACCAAACTTGTAAGTGACGTCTGTTAGTTTAGATGTTGGTGAATCTTCAAGAGAAAAATGTTATATTCATTTAATGATATGTAAAATAATATTCGGTCATCTTTTTATTACACTTTCAGGGCATTTTTTATTTTACTTTTCAATTTGATATCTGTTTTAATTTCCGAGTGCTTCTCTCACATTGTTGGTGCTTTCAACTTTTTTTTTTTATCCCTTGTTAGGTTATTCTAAAGTATGAACTAAGTTTCAAATTCCTTGAAAAATGTTTGTAACTTTGAAGATATTAATCATATGCAAATAACCGAATGAATGGACGGACATATGGATGGACCACTGGAAAAACGAGCAAAATTTAAACTTTATGGGAAAGTTGAAAAGAATCTTTAGACTTTAATAATAAAATGAGTTCGTTGTTAACCTCTATACCAGGACACAGTTCATACCAGAACTTTATTATACGTATGTCCAACTTCGACATCTTTTTCTTTTAAGCAAAAATTAAATGCATTTTTTTCTTTTTTTTTTTTTTTGCTATAAAAGTTTTCTTTACACAAAAAGACAAAATGAAAACTTCATCTTGTATTTGCATTCGCCCTTGTATTGTCTTCCTTTTTAAAAATTGTAATTTTGCTTTGATTTACAGTTGCATTTATGAAGAGAAACACAACGAAAAAGATTCTTTCAAATTAACAAAGAAATATTCACAAACTTTTGCATTTTTATAATTTTTTCCTTTTTACATTTAATTTCCTTTTTAAAGAAGCTTTTAGAGATTCTTCTTTCGGGTTTTTTGTTTTTTGAGATGAAGTTTTGTCAAAGCCCGTTAGTTTAATTTTTAAAGCGAAGCAGTTAATTGGTAGACTGACATATGTTTGTATATAACATATATGAAGTAAACATGAATATAAATAAAATTCTCTTGATTTTTCGTCTCTTTGAAAACTCTTTACAAAACTCTTATATAAAAATGATCTTAACTGCAGTCTCTCTTCGATGTTTGAATGCGAACGAAAATCATAACTTGTTATTAATTTAAGAAAGTGTTAATGCTGTTCTTATTCTCCCTCCATTTTTCCTTTCTTTTTTTTCATTTTTCTCTCTCTGTTTTCCTCAAATGTCTCCAGTGCATAACAAAAAACCACATTGTTTATCAACGACCTGGTCCAGCAAACATATACATAATCAAGTTTCATTTTATCTTTGTATTTGTTTGTATAAAATTTTATTGTTTTTGCTTTTGACCTTCTCTTTCTTGAGCATAGATTATGCTATGCTTAGGTGCTCATGTTGAGATATAAGTTGTTTAGTTAAATGTTTACGTTACTACGTATATAGAAACTCGCAGAGAAACGTCATAATACGCTGAACTAAATAAATGTCTCAAGAGTTGGTACTTATGTCTACATAGATCTAGCATGCATGCTGTGCGGAGAGTCGTCAGCATATGAATGCTGGGAACAATGTCCGATAATGATGCTGATTAACTAGAGTACCTGTACTTAAAAAGAAAAAACGTTAATGGCAAACATCAGACTTGAGTTATGAACTTTTTTTTTAAATTTTTGCTTCATTTAAAGGTTTCAACGACAAGGTACCGTTTATTATTAAGCGACAATACTGTTTCCTTGAAACTATTTTTTTAATCTTTTTTTTTTGTTATCGTTTCCAAATAAACTGTCTATAGTCACAATTAAAAATCATCATCAGATCGTATACCAGTGGAAACATCCAGCACAATATTATGCTGAGATTGTTGCACTGTTTGCACCCTCCATAGCAATATCCATTTGCCCCGTCTGACAACTTTAAGCTTATCTGCTATCCCACTTCTTCACTGCAGCTAAACGATACATAATTGGTTTTAAAGAGAGGTTATTCCCACCGAAGACTTCCGCAGTAATTAGCGATTGATTTTGATAAAGATATTGATTGTCGCAACTTACGCTTGATAAAATAGCGGTCGACAAAACATTATGTCTTTTACTTTTCTATTCTCATACATCTTCCATACGTAATTCTTCCATCTACCTGTTCCTATAATCACCTAAAACGCCACTAGTGAAATTCCAGAAGCTGCTAAAGTGCAGAGAAAACGAAGCGCAATTAGTCTGAGATGAAATGTCAAGACTAAGTGTAAAACAGCTCTGCCCGTGATAGTAGGTGAAAACTGAAGTCAAAGTCGCTTGAATAAAAACCGCATAAAGTGCAAAGGCTTTCCTCTGCACCTTACGAGCAATCTAATCAGTGTATATCTGTTATTATTACTATGATATTCAACTGGGTAATAATCGAATCCTTTACTTTCTATTCAATATTTTAGTTTTATTATACCCATCATGGAAACATGTTTATTTCGTCAAAACGTTTGCAACAAGCAGAAGAAAACTTCAGTGATCTCATAAAGTATATATATTCTTGGTCAACAGCAAATTCCAAACCGATTTAAACGTACACGTCCTCTAGTTTAAACCTTCTCAGAACAGACGTGAGGAAGTGTTTTCTTTATTACTATGAGGCAAAAATCAGGCTTACTCTTGGACTATAGCGTGAAGTTTGTGTACGGTTTCTTTACAACTAAGAGACGATAAAGTTTTCGTGAACTAGGAATTGCAGTGAGTGAAAGAAACAGACAATTAGTTGCGATAGTTTTGATACTCGACTATATATGTTTTGTAAGGATATTAAGATTTTCATCTTATGTGTACATCCATTGCAACGTAGATCAATTTTTTTACCTAACTATTATTATATAACGTACAACGCTATGATTCCCACTTGGCAATATTTTACCCTTGTACATCTTCATCATGTAAAAATTACATTTACAATTGTTTTAAGTACATTTACTGGCTTGGAGATTTACTTGATATTGGAGAGTTTTATTGTGACCATTGCTCTGCAGCATCAAATATGGCATCCAACCACAAAAAAAAAAGAGGAGAACACATTGCTTACTTTTACGTTCAGTGACCCTTCACAACCGCTAGAATTTACCCCTTAGTTTCACTAACATAGTGCACGAAAATAATTATACTCGAAAACTAAAAGAAACCAGATATCGCTTTGGATGAAAGATTTCAATTGCTCTGTGGCGGGTAATAAAAATTTACGTTTTGATTTTCTTCGACTTTGATTTTATTTTATTTGTTACTTTGTAAACAAACATTTTCAGACACACTCTTCATCTAAGGAAACCTGTCGAAAACACCATTAATTTGCTTATTACAAGCGTCTGAGCGATTGATGAGCAAAACGAAGATGCATTTGCTTTGTTAGGTCATTTGTAAGCAGCAGAGTGGTAAGTAATGTTATTGTGCCCCTTAATCTGGCCTCTCTGAGTGTTAACCTATAATATTCACATATCATATATAGGAATTGACTCCAAAGTACCCGAAAAACTCCCTCTTCAACCTGCCATGCCTGCGGGTATCTATAACGAGATACCCACCTAACTGCCCTTTCATATTCGGTCTCTTTCAGTGCAAAAAGGAATTTCCGTGAGAAATAAGTGAAACGTATGCAAAATCCATCGCAATGTCTCTGTATTATATTGGTAAGGGCCTGCATTTCAAATATTACTTTGAAAAATCTACTCTTGCGAAAAGTCTATGTTGAAATAAGCATTTATGCAATTGCTTTTATGTTATTGATTTTTTATTTTTTTACGAATATAATACCTTAATAAATATTGCGAAAGAAGGCCAGATAACATAAAATAAAATTTCGTTTCAATAAATATTTTTTTTATATGTAATGGTTATATAAAAATATAAATAATGTAAATATTATGATACTTGAAATACTAAGTGAGGTAGTATTGAATAAAGAAATTGCCAAGCAAATGAAAGCAAATTGGGTTATTAATCAATGTGAAAAAAAATTACAAGCACATCCTTGAAGATTCTTTAAAAATGATCTTGACGATGCGAAGGATAAGAAATAATGGAACTATATGTAAAAATTCAGCCAATAATAATCATAAGAAATACTTAATCTACAATTTAGTATTTTTTGTTAAGTGAATCATTACATCGCCTTTCAATATTAAAATCCAATTTTGAGTCAAGCTGAGAACTTAATTGTAAAAATCGTGAATGTAATTCACGATGCATTGCAATGGGAACTTTTCTATAACCACCACCGAAAAGGAAACTTCAGAGACCCTACTAAGTATATAAATTCTTAATTAGCGTGAAATTCTGAATCAACGTAGCGTCGGGTTTGTATATTTGTTGTTCATAACCTCCCGGTCACAAAAATGAAGTTAGGCAACAACATTGAAAGTTTTTGCAGAATGGTATAGAAAGTGAGCGAAATTGTTTAAAAGACGCGCCCGTAGTTATGCGTAAACTGAAACTTCTACTCACTTCTACTCATTACTCATCAATTATGAAAGATGACGGCTGAAATTTTCCAAATATGCTTAGTGAAGGACCCCGGACGCAAAATCGGGCACCTCTCATTTTACCGCCCACAAGTTGACCGCCACATGGATTATGCGATTTATCTTCAGTTATTATCATTGAATTCAGTTATTATATTATTATTATGTATAAATATATCTACATAGTTATTGTACTTACGTATGAAACTAATAAACATATATATTCATAGTTAGTTCTCGTACTAATTAATATATTATTCTTAGTTACAAAACGTATAGTATATAAATATACATACATTGTACATAACTCATCCATCTACCAAACGGGCGCATGATATCCTTTACTCATATGAACATACGCCTGCTTAAACCATGTACTCAATGTATGTGTCATTTCCCCATCTTCACGGTTTTAATGAGGACCGTTTGTATTTGCAAAAACAAACACTAGCTCTTTACTTTATACAAAGGGGCAAAACGGTATCTTTCTGTGGGGACGGTTGTCGAATCAATAAGAAATCAACCGTCTCTATAGGAAGGGTACATGGGTGGTTTTAAAATGAATTGATTAATACGAAATGTAGTCATTAATATTCAAAGAAACATGTTCACTCCGAACCAAATATAACTTCCTTGCTTTTTAAACTTGACTTGTGAATATAAGTATAAGATAAATGTAAGAAACAATTTTACGTGTCGTGCTTCTGCTAAAAATTTGCTATTGATCGATAATCAACAAAACTTAAAAAAACTCTGGGAGGTACTTGAAACTTTTACAAGTAATAAGAGGCAGAGTTAGCATACTTTCATTCACGTATAATACGAACAGAGAGATATTATTATAAATGATGGCAGTCGTATGTATTGTAGTTCGCCTGCTAATAATGGAGGATAATGTCTTTCGAGTTCAGATAGTGGAGAACTTCTTATATTAGGCAGAATACCATGAAGTAAATGAAATGAGTTTTGCTAAAAAGTTAACCCTTTGTTCATACATTTGGTTTAAATAAAGTTTTATAAAGCCAAGCTACAAGCTTTGCACGATAAAATGATTGTTAATACTAGAGTTTTCAACAAATTCAAAATAGTATGCATTCATAGTCTATAAGTCGAGCAGCAGCCATGACCGTTAGTTCACTTGTTTCTTCGTACACCTCTGTTAGAACGCTCATGATTTGCAAAATTTGCACGGCAATGTCAGATGTTTTTAAATGAGCGATAAACAAAGAACTGGGGTCCATAAGCCACAACGGGTCCTAATATGGAATAAGTTCGAGTTATTTGTGAGAACCAATTTATTTATTTATTTTCATTAGAAATTTAGCTAAAATAAGTTAACATTCGAATTCGATTGAAACTTAGAGGTAAATCTTACACTAAGCATGATCACGAAAGTATTACAAAATATGTAAACAAAAACAAACAACAAGAAAATGAAGAAGAAAGAAAATAGCGAAGCTCATATATAATCAAACAAGAGAGGAAAAAAAGAGAAAAAACACAGAGGCACTCCCGTTGTCGATATACATCTGTATTAAGCATGAACCCATAAGTCATTGCAAACTTGTAACGTTCAGTGGCGACTTTTCATACGATCTTATATTTGTTTTTATATCATTATACTCTGCACCACTTATGGTGTAGGGTTAAGTTTGTGCGGACGTTTGTAACACGCCGAAGCAAAGAAAATAGCTCCACCCTTCATTATCCCGATCGATTCAGAATCATTTTTTGAGCCTGTCTGTCCATCTGTCCATCTGATGTCTGTCCATGTAAATTTTGTTTAAGCTACAAATCGCAATTTTGATGAAATTTGGTAGACTGACGTGCTTTAACCCAAAGACTAACTCTCTCGAAAATGGTTTGGATCAGTCCACTTTTTGGAGCATTCCCCATATAACAATCTATTTTGAAAAGTCGTTACATGGAAAAAATTGCAATTTTCATAATTTCTTGATGAAAGTGGCTAAGTAATAGTATTTCGCCACTCTAAATTAATATGACGTCCTTGAACCGGCTCGGACAATTTTTTAAACTATCTCACATGCAACGGAAACTGAAGTTTCTATGACAAAAAGGTCTAATTTTCAACGCTTTATAATGAAAAGCATTGAAGTTGCTAAGAAGAATTATTTAAAATATTTAAAGCCTTCCAAGCTTGCTGTTCCTTGATAAAAATATTAAATACCATATCAAAGTTACTATAAACAAAGCAAGAGAGTTGTGATGTAATGCGTAATTATATTTGTGACGTCGACCATTAAGAAATTAAATATATATCGAGTTAAGATAACTTAAAGGTGAAATGCATGGGAAGAGGTATTGGTGCATTCTGCCCTACGTCTCAAGCCCTACATGTGGGGTTTTGCCTTCTCCTGCTAATTTCAACATTCAAAATAAGTAAAGACACTCTAGCGGCCATGACACACTATTAGATACCGTACACTATCCTCCTATTCATAAAACGATGTTGCAAAGTTAGCCGTTATATGGTTTAGAATAAGCCAACGAAACATATTTTATTAAAATCTCTAAAACTTGCGACCTCTATGTTGAATACAAGGACAGAAGACGAACAGACGGACGGACGGACAGATCGGTATATTACAAGGTCGCTTAACTTAACTTAGACCCTTAATACTTAATAGATATATTTGCACCACAAGTGATGTAGGGTATAATAAAATTTGATTTCCTCAAAATGCTTATGACAGTCTTCTTTATTTAACATAACGCCTACAGTGTACGCTACAAAGTATTTGCATTATATCATGAACAATTGCGTCTTAATTTTTTAGTTTTTTTTTGTTACTATTTTTTCTATAGCATTTCAGTGCTATAAGGCAGTAAAGTCAATAACATTTAATTGTTTGCTTCAAATGTAACCTCGAAACATATTTTCTTCGAATCTGTTACGTACGATTCAGTTCAAGTATGTAAAAATCAAAACTTTTTAAACGAAAACGTTTTATGCTATAAGATGTGTGCGCGATATCTATTATATACAAAACATTGCACTAAATAGCATTGCGTATAAGCAAAGAAAATAATTTGATGCGTTCTTTTATATAGAATTCTTTATGAAATAGAGTAAAATAACCTTGTGTTGAAAATGTTCCTATTAAACAGGGAGGGTCAAATGCTGCCAAAGAAATATTCTCCATAAAAGTTACTTCGAAGACTCATTTCTCTACTTGTATGTATATATATATATATTCATTAAATATATATATAGTATTTCATTAATTATTTAATATACAATATATGTGGAAGTGTGAAGTTGGGGTAAGAATTCCTCTATCGTTGTTTTGAAATATATTTATGTTTTCTATCAGTTCTTTTTTAAATACTCTAGACCCACCTTTTGTATGAGTTCATATAAGACGAAAAATTGTGCTCTTGTGCGTATGGCCCGCTAAAAGAGATTCGAGTAACTCGGAAAAAGAACGAAACGGGTGGTATGTTGTTATTACGCTTTTTACTGAATTAATGTAACGCTTAAGCCCATAAAACAATAGATAGAATATATATACGTTTATCTTGATCAGCGACATCTATTGGTGTAAATGATAAAGCAAGGAGAACCATCAATGCATACAATACGTGAATTCGATTATTTTAATCTTTCTCTACATAAGATGACATTTTTCCATTTAGTAATATTAGTTACTCAGTGTATAGAGACGCTATTCTGCTGCCGAAGCCCATCTCGCGCTTTTACCTAAACCTATGGTGATAGTGCTCCCCCATATCCCAATTGTCGGTTTTGATTTCAATCGTTTAAAACTAGTGATTTTGATGTGATGTCCCTAAGAAAGAAGGGCCTGGACGGCCTAAAAAGTTCGAAACCAATAAGTTGCAAGATCTATTGGAGGAAAACGCACCTCAAGGTTTCAAAAAACTTTTGAAAAGCTTGGACGTTTGCATGCGATTGGGAAGATCCAAACAGAGGGAAAACGGCTACCATAGGAAGTAACAGAAAATCCATTTCGAATCGTTTCAACATCGCAGTTTCATTATTTGCGTGTTTACCCTGACGATCCCAAAGACAAAAATCATGGTTTAGACCAGGAGAGCCATCCAGAACATAGGAAGACCAACAATAGCGGTAAGCAGACGCTAAATGATCCTCTTGCAGCACAACGCTCGCTCGCAAATTGGAAAATTTTCTGAATACAAGTAGTGTGTAATCGTTGAAATTTTATTTCTTTTTTTCAAAATTTCCTCCTTTGCAATGAATCAACGACTAAACAGAAACAACAATAATATAAAATGATAGCTACAGTCTAGTGAATAAGTATATTCTTGTTTAATTTTCGACTTCAAGCTTTGAGTATACATTGAGAGCATCGGTAATATGTCCATATGAATGGTGGATCTAATATGCGGTGCCTTTTTCAGTCTTCTTAATTTATAACTGAAGCCTGTTATTTTATCTTTAACTTTCAGGACATCACGATCGGTACGTAAAATCTGACTGCTCACAAACTTAGGAGCGTTTGCGATTAGGCTTAAAAGTTTTAAACTGACATTTCTGACATATTTCTACGTTAGATCGCTGCGTAGAATTGCTGGGTGTCGCCCGCACTTACGTCCCGTAGGTTCTTGCTAGCTTTAGAACGGTTTTGTAGAGTAAAACTTTTATTTTGGTCCTACAAGCCAGTACATTTCCTTTGTCTTCATATTTCGCTGTTGTCGCATCAACTATACGTGGTGGGTTCAAAAAAAGATGACTTTACAAGTTTAGCGGGTTATGTACTTTGTTTTTGTTATGTTATTGCACATGTTCCCAACATGTGTTCCGCTTCTCAGCCATTTTCCATTCTTGATTTGTTTTTGCCAGAAAAAGCGCTGACGCGAGGGTATTGGCCATTACTTTGAAGGGGACAAAAAAAACAGAATAAATATTTTTCGAGAAATATAAACTCAGCTCTTCTCTGAACAAACCTTGTTTATGTTGGAGGACATAGTTGGATAACGAAACTGCTACGTCATTCAAAGTAAGAGAAGAACAATCTTCCTTTCTAATTATTGAATGAGCTTATTCCTATTATGCATATGTAGGTGTGTAGCAAAACTCATACGAGATACAAATTTTAATTGCGAATCGTAACCTCTAGTTAATGTTTCTTAAGTTATATTAAGTAAGACGCCCATCTTGTTTTATTTTAAATATCATATTTATGGTGAACTATTCCGCCAATTTATTTTTTTTAACAACGCACTTTCATAGATAGTTCTCCTTTTAAATCTACATTTCTAAAGAAGAATTGAGCTGATCGAAAGGTATTTTTAGATTTGAATAAGAACAGAACAGAGACGACCAACCTGCGATCAAAACGGGAAGTCACACGATAACAAATTTTTCTGCTTCTTTGTTCACCTCAAGATCTAAGACAACCGTCCTCTGAAAATTTGAACTTTTTGGGGGATGACTTGACAATTCCATAGGATAGCGTTCTGGAAAGACAAGCTTGAAAGACAAAACTATTTACCTGATGGCTTGTGTATTTAAACAAAAAAAAAAGAATCGAATAACAATGATTAAGAAAAACATAATTTCTTAAGGGAAAGACAAAAATAATAATTCTATAAATTAACCCTATGGACTGTCTGTGGTTTTCTGACGTTCATTAAATTTCATTAAACTAGAACAACTAAGCGCGCCACGACCCATCATTAAATATCGTACACCACACTACAGTTCACTACAGTTCACTACAGTTCATGCAACGACTTTTCGAAATAAAGCATTATATTGGAAGCGTTTGAAATAGGGATCTGATCCTAACCGCTTTCAATGGCGTCTGTCCTTGGACAGACGGACAGACAAGCTTAAATCGATTCAAAAAGTGACTCTGATCGATCGGTATAATAGAAGTCTGAAGTACATGTGGGTGCTGCTTACATCCATCAGCTTATGCCCCTATATCACAAAGAGTGTAGGGGAATAAAAACCCACTTTTGTTTTACGCGGAAATATTCAAGGAATATATGAGATTTTTTGAAAATATATTTATATACATTGTGAGGTTTTTAATCTCTGTTTGCTTTCCTTATGAAAAATATAAATTTTTTGATAAATAAATAAAATCACTAACCTTTGTTTAACAAACATTATCCGTTCGATGAAACCATTCAATGATTTTTGATTATTTTGTGGGTAAATTAGTTATTAAAGCACTCACGTACAAACACACATGTACACACGCACACACAACAACAACACTAACTTTCTATATTTTTCTTTATGTTGTCACAAACTTGTGCAAACGATATGAAAAACGTTGTTAGAGATATGATTATTAGAATTATTATTGTATAATTGTAATTTTTATAAGTATTGTCGAACGATATTTATAAAGAAGAACAAAAAAAATTAGAAAAGAAATTTACCACATCTACACCTAACCGAACCGCACACTTTTCTTTTCTACTTTTACTTTTCCGTTTCAATTTTTATGGCAATAATCATTAATGTTGCACAAGATATTTAAACACGTATCGCATTAAAACTTTTGCATCAGAAGGATAAGCATATAATTTATGGTACTCTGCTCAGCCACAATACAATAGCACCAGCAGCGAAGCAGACAATAGGGGATTTTTAAGTTTGTTTCCTTGCTTGCTTGCTTGCTTGCTTGTTTGCTCGCCTGTTTGCTCACTTTATTTCTTTCACAAATATGCACGTATGTGTGTGTGTTGATTTGTGAGGTTAAATGTATGCGCGCGTGTGTATATATATTTACAATAGGATATATTAGCAAACACCCGCACACTCAATAAATACAATTACGCTTCAACTTTATATTTTGTACACTTGTGCACATACACACACCCACACACACACACGCACACATACATACACACATACATACACACATTTAGTTTTACGCATATATGTATTTATATATAGAAATAGTCGCGGCACAATATTTTTATGAGATACGAAAAAGAAAAACTTTTGTATGCCTGTCGTCTGCTTTATATGTATTGTATGTATGTATGTATGTATAGACGATGCACACTTCAACTGTCAAATTAAATTGACATTCCTTGCTGATGTTATTCTTATTTTTTTTATTATTATTGTTGTTGCTGTTGTTGTTATTTTTTCTTTTATTGTTGATATTTACAGTTCACTGTTGATTGTTTTAAAAACGTTAAGTTTTCTTATTGATACCTTTAGAGCTAGAGAGAATAAAAACGAAGGAGAGAGAAAAACACACTGATACTCACATAACATTGATAAACATTGATATTAAGGAAGAGTGAAAAAAAAAATAAATAAATAAAATTACGGTTAAGGCATTGAAGCAATTGCAACAGTAATAAAAAATACATATAAAAAGAAATTTCTTTTCTTTTACTTTTCTTTTCCTATATAAAATCAATAAACAAATTGAAAATTAACGCAACTTCAAGGGCATGATTTATTTATATTGTTCCTTTTCTGAACAGTACATTTTTTCATTTTTTGAGAAATTCAGTAAAATTCTTTTATGTGTGTTCTATTATAACGTAATAGTCTGCTTTGAAGCTAGCCATCCACGCCCTATCGACATTTCACACACGTTTCGACACTGATTACAAAAAAGCGTTCACAAATTTTATGTAGCGAGAATCTTTTTATGTCACTTTTCTGTCTTTTTTTGTTTTTTCTTTTTTTGTTCCCTAAACCTTTGCACGTGACTCAAATTTTATGTAGAGGTCACATATCATTTTTTTCTTTTTAGAAATTTTTAGGTCAGTTTTTTGAGAATGAAATTTTGAAATGAATTTTTTTTGAATTTTATTTTATTAAATTTTATTTTGCAGATTATTTACCGTCGCACACCAGAACAAGCATTTTAGTTTTTTTTTTTTTTTCATTCACCAATTTTTCATTTACCGTCTTTGTACACTTTGCTTACTAGTTCAACTGTCTTTTACCGTTTGTCTCCATTTCTCGGGACTTTTAGGCTCCAATGTGCTGCAACATATTTTCCGTACAATCAAAAAAAAAATTTACTCTTACATGACTATTTACTAGACAGTCTGTAAATGTACAGACAATTTTGCAGTGATGGTATACGTAACAGTCGTTAGGTTCTCTTTTTAGATTTTCATGGGAAAAGTTTGCAGATATTCTGCTTGTTTTTTTTTATTTAATTTTTTTGTTTTCATAAAAGCGCCTTTCAATAATTCTGCTTAATATCACATGTTTGGATAAAGTTGTATGAAATAGTTAGGTGTGAAGGTAAAGATGATTAGGTAGTAGATTTAGGTTTGCGTTAATCCCAATTGATTACATTCTGAGATAAAGGTTTAACAAATGGTATCGGCAGGCTTAACATTTTTCATTTGGATCTTTATGCATAAACTACAAAATCTCTGATATAATTATTTATACCAACCGGACATTTTACACAATCTTTCGTGACTGCTTACATAATCCTTTCCCGGAGATCCAATATATAAAACTTTATGTCCTTCGAGTTCAATTTACTGCCTGACTTTGAAAGATATCGGCGGAAGAAACGAGTTCACGTTGGAACAATTTTCTAACCATGAAATGCTTTTACCTTTCAAATGAGGCCAAGGTGCCACGATAAAAAGTATGAATGAATGCTCTGTTTTTTTCTTATTTTTATTATGAAGTATCACTTAGAGGATGCTCCCTATCCATGTAGCATGTTGATTGTCAGCAAAAATTGAGAAAAGAGGAAGATAGCAAGTGAGAATTGGCGAGTGAGTGCAACCGTAGTCTAGTGGGTTAATAACTAAATTGGTAAGTGTTACGCTTTCACGGACTGCAAATAGCTAAGACTAAGGCCGCATAGAGATTTGATCCCGCGACGCCCGACCCTTTCGTTGCAACTCGGCTATGCGGCAGTCCATATTTTATATGAGATTTCTTCATACGCTGGCGTTATTTATTGTTTTCCCTTTTTTTTACTTAGGTCACCATGTCTTTAATAGTTTCTTTTATGTCTCCAGTTGTTTACCTGATAGAGATTTCAAGTTTGCAAACTTTTGTGTAAATACTTTTATAGGGTTCGAGAAACTTAATAAATAATTGAGTGTTTATTGAAAACATTCGTATTCATATACGTGAGATTCCTTTGCTAATCAGAGGCAGCATGAACACTAAAACTAGTTTCTGAAAATTAGAATAATAGAGGAATGAAATGATAGCCGCAAGACGCCGTAATATATTTGATGAATATGACCCATTTTTTAGACATCAGTGTAAATCAAATAGAGGAGTCAATAGCCAGTCGCAATCACCAATTTATGGTAGTCCGTAAACGGGGAAGAAACTTTTCTTACAAATTCTCGTAGATGCTTTCGCTTTCTTTCTAAATATGTTTGAGAAACATTAGCAGCAACATCTATTTCATCGATTAATTATGTTAGAGTCCCATCTCTTTTTTTTTCCTATTTAAAGGCGTTGTACTATTGTTTCTACATGTCTTGCATTACAGCTGGTTGACATATGTCCACGGTGTAAATGAAATGTTTTTCCCTACTCCTGTTGCGTATTCCCATTCTTGACACATACTCCGTACGTTCTACTAAAAGCTACAATTTTCATAGCCACCACCAAGGGGTCCTTTAAACGGCTTTGTTAATAGTCAGTAACTCTCTAAAGCTTACTCTCTAAACAAAACATTCATTATTGCATAGATAGATAGGATAGACTTTCAAGCAAGTATAGCAATGTTTTCCTGACTACCGTTTGATTAATGGTCTAATGCATAATTTAGCGATGTGACCCTATATCTCCTTTGATCTAAAGTTTTAATATTAAAACTCTCACCATCGCTAAACTTGAAGTAGAAGGCTTAAAGCGGACTGGTTTGTTTTCACTTTATGTTCACCGGACAGATGTTGGACAAAAGTAGAGACGAGACAACTAACGCGCCTATAATTAGTTAAAAACTCCCTGCCCCTTTATCCAAGATTAGCAGATGCAGGGTGTAGAAAATTCGAGCAAGAATTTATATAATATTCTCACTTATTAAGATCATCTTTTTTTTGCTATTGATCATTCATGTATACGTATAACGATA
>CCAG010019229.1:0-28740 GCA_001077435.1 Glossina morsitans morsitans | reverse complement strand
TTTTAAACGTAATTCAGTACATGTAGTACATGCGAATAGTCGTGAGTAATAAATAAATCGAAATCTTCCGGAGTTAAATTTAGTTTTCGTTTAGTCAAATCGATGCCGGGAAATATTGTTTCAATTTCTTCTACAAAGTAATTGCGGGCTTTTTCAATCTGTAAAATCGATTTGAATATCATTCACAACTTTGTTAAGGTATATTTTTCTCTCACATTTTTCCAATATTTGTCAGACATATTGGGCAAGTCTTTATTTCTGTAAAGCTCGTCCTTTACTCTATTAATATAATCGACCAACGTTTTGATTTTATTACGTACGGCAATTATTTGATCGGGATTTTCTGGCTTTGCAGCCTTGGCCAAGACAATCTCACATTTTTCTAAACAACGAAATTAAAAATTATTTATTTTAAATAAGAAAATTACTTTCGCCTTAATTTACGTCTCTTAGTTTTTGCTTTTGATAGAGTAATAGAAATATTTACTGTAATCTTGGAGTAATTAATTATTGTAAGAAATTTACTTGCAGCAATCTTGGAGTAATAGAAATATTGTTGCATAACAAAATTGAAAATAGAAAATAAAAGCCGTACCATTGAAGGAGAAAGAAAAACGGACAAGCAAAAACCGCTTTAAATTCGGTTTGATTTTAGAATTTTTCCTTCCTTACAGGGCGTTGATATTGATGAAATTACTAGCTAACGTTTCGAAAACATATCAATTGAAT
This sequence comes from Glossina morsitans morsitans, assembly GCA_001077435.1. NCBI lineage: Eukaryota > Metazoa > Arthropoda > Insecta > Diptera > Glossinidae > Glossina > Glossina morsitans. The sequence continues at coordinate 28,011 of CCAG010019229.1, read as the reverse complement.
TCTTCCGAACCATTGTCAGCCCCTGATCATTACCCTGAGCATTGCATTTTAGAGGTTGATTTGTATGTGTTAGAAAAAATGTTCTGAAACATTTGATTTTAACTTATCCTATTTGGGATAAACAAAAGCAGTGTGTTGGGGAAAAGCGTTCATTTATTCTTTTGACTGTAGAATTTTCCCTTTTGAATATATCGTCGATATGTAGTCCAAATCAGAAGACGATATCGTTTCCTAGTATTAACCGGTACAGAACAAGTCGTTGTTCGAGAAATATATTGTCTTTGCGCGTTAATTCATTTAAGGTGGAGAGACGTGAAGATTCCGAAGCCACAATCAAAGAACAAGAGACCTTTGATATCTTGATAAAAGCGGGTTATTATAGAGTGTGCGTAAAAGGACTTTCGGCTTTCGATAAAGTGGTAGGCGGCATGACTTGGTGCAACTCCACTCAAGTAGATGCAATTGATTGTTTTCAACCAATGAATTGGTCTTAACAAAATGTAAGAAGTGGGAAGAACTCAAAGAAAATTTATACCAAAGTTTAAATCAAAAAGATTCTTCAGTTTCTTGCCCGACGACAAATTTGCGAGAAAGTATGCATATAATGTCTGTCAAAGCACACACAAATTGAAACAAGGCTGGATTCAACATATACATAAAAAGCATGAATTACACGTACATAAAGTAGTTATTTTGTATGCCTACTGCGAATATCGGCTCTAAATAAACCAAATTTGGCTTCTTTAAAAGACATGTCAGTCAAGCTGGTGCAATAGCCATAAGTGAATCTTAGATCATGTGGAGGAAAAAAAGGAAAAAAATCAAAAAAAATCATTGGGCCGTCAGCTTATACGCGAAAAAACAAACAGATAAAACTTCGTTTTTTAAAAAAAAGCACCAATTAATGGATCGTGGGTTTTCATAACCTTTACCTTTTTACGAAACTTGTTTTTTAAAGGACGGTTCATAGGGAGCCAGAGCATCATCCATAAAGATTTTTGATAGGCTACGGAATATATAGTCTACACACCAACATGAAATTTTATTAAAGAATAAATTTTTTAATTTTTTTAACTAACCTTCATTAATAGCATAAAAAGAAAAGTAAAAAAAATATACACGCACAAAATGTGAGCAGCATACCCAGATATATATATATATATAACTTATACATTGCAAAGAAGTTTATTTGGAAATATTATTGCCATATGTTAGTTAAGTTCTTTTCTTTTTTTTTCTTTCCGGGAATTCACCAAACACTTGTTGCATTATAAGAATTTCTCATTATAAGAATTACTCTCCGATTTTTCCAAAAACTTGTTGCATTATAAGAATTACTCTCCGATTTTACCAAAAACTTGTTGCATTATAAGAATTACTCTCCGATTTTACCAAAAACTTCTTGCATTATAAGAATTTCTCATTATAAGAATTACTCTCCGATTTTACCAAAAACTTCTTGCATTATAAGAATTTCTCATTATAAGAATTACTCTCCGATTTTTCCAAAAACTTGTTGCATTATAAGAATTACTCTCCGATTTTACCAAAAACTTGTTGCATTATAAGAATTACTCTCCGATTTTACCAAAAACTTGTTGCATTATAAGAATTACTCATTTATAAGAATTACTCTCCGATTTTACCAAAAACTTGTTGCATTATAAGAATTACTCTCCGATTTTACCAAAAACTTGTTGCATTATAAGAATTACTCATTTATAAGAATTACTCTCCGATTTTTCCAAAGATTAAACGCCCATTATGCGTTTCGTATTTGTGAGACTTTCTACGAGTTCTTCTATTATTTGAATTAAACTTTTAAAGTTTCTTATGTTTATTTACAACCGCCGCTAATAAAAAATTCAAATTGTTTTTCCTGCTTGACATAATCCCGTTCTTTTCCTCTTTTCATTAATTTACGCAAAATTATTATAGTAAATGTAAAAAAACGCAAAAAAACTTATTTAAAAGCAATTTTGGAACATATTGTGAGTTCGTTCCAAATAAATAACGTAAACGTTATCCTATATGGCGAGCTTTGGTTCTAAAAAAATAGACGATGGTATTTATAGATTGTAATGCACAAATCACCCATTTCTCCCGCTCTATTGCACTTGCCTTATTTGTTGTTTTCTTTTCAAACTGTAACATTAAGAACATAGTTATTGTTTTTATTGCAGACAAATTCTTATTGTTCTTATTGTTACACATTTTTTCACCTTTCTTCTGATTTCACTTAAGCGCTCAAAAGATTGAATGCAAATAATTTTTATTTGTGGTTATAATTATTTTGAGGTCTGGTATAAGTCTCGTGTTTGCAGTTTGGTTTTGCTTTCGCTCTCTTGTTACAGTGTCAACGTAACGGAGAAGTTTGGTTAAATTTTTTGACTATTGTTGTGTTGTGGATCTTGTTGCATTTTGTTCCTTTTTTTTTGTTCTTCATAATCCACTTCTGTCGTTTCGAGTGGACATGGATTGTTTATCTCGTGTTGGCTTTGTAATCGTTTTTGCCATGAAAAGTGTTCTCAAAAGGAAGTCCTTCTGGTTTGAGCTCTGCTGATGTGGCAAGGATATCTACCCCAGTGGCGTCACTGATTCTACTCAGCCGTCATCGCCTAAAAGAGGAAAATAAATTTCTCTGCCCCTGGCTGTTCGAGTGTGAACGCTGGTCACCAAACTTGGCATGTCGGACAAGCTGCTCGTGCAATTGTGGTTACCCCTTCTATATTCACTCCAACTCAAAACTCCTAGCCGTGAACTCTACTATTCCTAGTAGTAATGACATTTCTTTTACAACAGTTCCTCCCACAAAGGCAATATTCGTGTCAAGATTGGCACCTGAAACATTCGTGGATGACATAAAAAGTTATTTGGCCGCGAAAGTCCCATCAGTTAATTTAAAACGTGATAGTATTCTTAAATTGGCTCCTTCTCAATCTAGAGCAATGTCGTCTTTTAAAGTGCTGGTTCCGACTGAAAACATTGATATGTTCTTAAATAAACCATTGTGGCCAATTGGATTCTTAATTAAGGAATTTATCCCTCGTGATTGACCCCATAATAGTAATGCAGTAGTCCTGTCGCCTTCAAAAAACTAAATGTTCCTCCAAGCTCATTGAATCTCATTTATGAAAATGTTAGTGGCCTAAATCCAAAAATTCGATCTTCAGAAATGATCGATTGAATCGCATTGGTGGCGGTGTATTAATTCCCGGATCTGCGTCCGTCCCGTCCAATTCAATTAAATTTCCTACTACTCCTGACGTTGAAATTATCGCCATTCGAGCGAAAATGTCTAATAAACAGCTATTTATAACCTGCTACTGTATTCCCCCAAATTCTGATATCTCCATATATAAGAAACAGGCTGCCCTCATTTGTGAAGTGGCTAAGCAATCTAAACCTACTGATTTTGTCATGGTCTTGGGTCACTTCAATTTGCCTCAAGTCACTTAGTGTTACAGTGATAGTTCTGGCTGTTTGATTCCTACTTCAACATCTGCTAGAGCTGTTGTGTTCTTTAACGGATTATTTGATCATAATTTAGTTCAGTATAACCGTACCCCTAATTGTAATGGTAGACTGCTTGATCTCTGCTTTGCCAATTTTCTTGAGATTAGTGTAAATCGTTGTCCACCTTTTAGTTTACCTGAGGATCCATATCATCCAGCGATATGTATTTTCTTTCATCACAAGCATGATGGTTCGTTGAACTGTGTTAATATTCCAAATCCAACTTTTTCAAATAAATATTATGATTTCCATAAAATCAATATTTTGCTGTCAAAATCTCATCTGTCACGTATTACGCTTGATTTCTCAGCTGAAAGTATTGAAAGCTTACTGTCATCGTTCTATAATATATTAAATTTAGCTATATCTGCATCCGTTCCGATCGAGCAGTCCCGACCTCGAAGCAGGTGTCCCCCGTGATTTGCTAAGACAACTAAATATTACAAGAATAGGAAAACCAAGCTTGTCAAAAAATTTTCGAAATGTGGCTCTTCTTTAAACTATTTCGCTTACTCAGCCGCAAGGCATAGATTTAATTCCCTCAACCAACAATATTATTGCAGATACCTTCAGTTCATTAAATCCTCTCTGTTTGCTAGTCCTAAATACTTTTTTAAGTTTGTGAACTCCAAGAGAAAAATTTCCCTAAGTCCCTCGCATGTTTCTTTTAAAGGCTCTGACTCCTCCGACAACATTGAAACCTCAAATCTCTTTGCTGAATACTTTCGACAAAACTTTTCGACTGCCCATTCCGATTTATGGGCGAACAACCCATCTCCGATAGCTAATTTGGTTGAGTTCTCTAAAATACAGTTGTTCGCCTGAACCTGGTGGAATTCCATCATGTGTACTTAAATCTTGCGCTGTCGAGTTATGTGGTGTCATTTCAAAGATTTTCAATCAGTCCTTGAAATTAGTTTTTTTCTCTTTGTGTTGGAAGAATAGTTTCCTTATTCCTATTCACAAAAGTGGAAGTAGAAAACTCGTTGAGAACTACAGAGGCATAGCCATGTTGAGGGTCTTGCCTAAGCTGTTCGAGCGAATTGTGACTCAGCATTTGGCCTTTGCTATTAATTCGTATATTTCTCCACACTAGCATGGCTTTCGGAAAGGAAGATCTACGGTCACCCATTTGTTAGAGTTTAGTTGTCATGTTTCCAAAGCTTTTCTAGTCGCTCTTGCACAGATGTAATATTCACTGATTTAAGCAAAGCGTTTGACTTGGTTAACCATAACTTACTGATCTTCAAACTTCAAGTCTCTGGATTCCCTCTCTATTTAGTGAAATAGATAAGCTCTCATTCATCACCTCGGATGAATTTCCCGTGAAGTCTGGCGCATGTCAAGGCAGCCACTTAGGTCCCATTTTATTTAGTTTATACATTAATGATATCCCATCGGTGATTAATTCCAGCCAGATCTTAATGTATGCTGATGATGTGAAACGGTTTTCTTCCTTCTCTGTAGAATCGCAATCACATCAGCTTCAAATTGACTTAAATAATTTGGTAGCATGATGCTCGATGAATCTTCTGAAACTAATTCTAAATAAATGTAAGAAGCTTTCTTTCTCAAGAAGGAAGCCACTCATTACTCAGTATTTCTTTGATTCGCACAAGTTGAAGGGCGTCCATTCGCTCACAGATTTAGGTGTTCTCTTTGACCATAGGTTTTAACTTGCATTTTGAGCCTTCGTTAAGAAAAGGTAGGTCCGCGCTTGGTTTTGTAACGAGATGGTCTAAAGACCTGGATGATCCCTACATTACGAAAAGGCTTTACATGCTTGGTTAGACCTATACTTGAGTACGTCTGTGTTGTGTGGTTGCCTTCATATAGGTGCTACGTAGATTCAATTGAATCTGTTCAAAAGCAATTTTTGCTGTTAGCCCTAAGCGATTTGGGTCGGAACCCGATTGCCTCTCTTTCCCCCTATGAAAATAGGTTGCTTCTGTTATCCTTACCTTCTCTCGAGAAACGTACATTTGTCCTTGGCGTTTCCTTCGTAATCAAAGTATTTTCAAATGGTATTATTGACTTGCCTGCATTACTTGGTGAGATAAGCTTTAATGTCCCTAACCGCTTCTCTAGGCACTTTAGTTAAGCTTAGTCAATGTAAACACAATTATGAGCTGTTTAACTCGCTCAGAGTTGTTTGCAGGAAACTAAATGATGTCTATCACTTATTCTCATTATCGGACTCTTTAAAGTCCATTAAAGCAACTTTGCTCAATACACTCGATTTATTTAAACTAATTTGCATTCTTAAATTGTCTTCTTTTTTTTATTTCGAAATCTAAATGGTAATGTTAACCTTGTCAGTTGCCAAGCTTATGCACATTTTCAATGGTTTAGGGGTGGGCTCACTTGACACCTTGGTCTGTTCTTGTTGTGGGTGTGCTTCTGTGCTAGTTGTGTACCTTCCTTTCTTCTTTCTCGCTTATTTATTTATACATGAATTATTATTGTAAGTTACTCTTATTCACACCTTCTTTTTTCACACCTTCCTATATATTGCGTGCTAGTTTTTAAAACATTAGTATAAGATAAATTCGTCGGCACTAATGGTATACAGTCTGTTCACGGGTGATATTCTCATTAAAGCCAGCAACAATGCGATAGGCAAAACTCTAGACTGTATTCAAATGGTCGGCATAAGGAGCACACATATTGCCTCCGTCTTAAAGTCTTAGAGGCCTTAGGATAGCTAGAAATGGCGTCTACATTGTTGATTGCTCAATTGCTAATGCAATGATCACATACGCACTAATATTGATAAATTTGTGTTCAATGCAAACATAGATCGATGATTTTAAGAATTGTCGGCAGTAATTTTAAAAACCAAAAGCGATATCCTATTATTTTTGCGCATTATACTTTTCTTTCATTTCTTTATTTTTTAGTATTTTTGAGTGTCAAACGTCCGCTACGTCACAAGAAAAATTCTCAAACGATTCCTCAAAAAATAAATACAAAGTTAAATTTATGCTTTCGAAATCCGAAAAGCTAATATTGCCTTGCAAGTCTGGAATATTTTACATTCCCGCATACATTTGTCCAAGTATCCAAAAATGTTTTATTTACTTTCTTAAAAACAACGGAAAGAAAGAAAAAAACAAGAAAATTCTTGAAATATTGTATTCAATATCTCAGTAAGAGATGTAAGATTTTTTAAAACATTTTTTCATTTAAAAAGATTAAAATAAATCAATCATAAAGATTCTCTCGATTAGTACAAAAGGAGTAAAAACATTATAGTCGGTCAAGGCTCATAATTAAATACCCTACATCGCGTCGCTTAACGAAATTATTCATAAGATGTGTTTGAGGTGAAAAGTGTAAACTTAGTTTACAATTTGGTGAAGTCAGCCTCTAGTTAAAAATCTTCGGGATTCTTCTTATCGTAAGACAATTAGCTGATGAGGGAAAAGATTTCAGAGCATTCATCTTTTGTTCACATTATATACGTTCAATGGATTTCATTTATATTTCATGACATGTATCTATCACGTTGTTCTGCCACAAGGCGTTTGACAACAAAATATCAGATTACTCATACGCTACGCATTTCGGAATTTTCTGTGTGAACAATTTTACACTATGATAAGCATTTTTTTAATGAACGCATTAATATAAAAATGTATGTGTAAATCAGCGATTGTACATCAATAATTAGATAGTGATCAATAACTAGAAGGATTGTAGATAGACCTACCTGTTATTATACATTTATTTATTTATTTATTTATTTATTCAGCGTACTAATACAAAGCCATTCAGGCCAAACTATAATTACGCATTATAAAGTAACGCCAATCCTCAGTTCTTAAATCTAACTTGTATGCAATAGTATGCATATTTATGTATACGTATGTATATTATGATGTGTTGTTAAGAACATCGGTTGTATATACAAAAGTACGAAGAACATCAGCTGTACGTAGATAAGTTTATGCAATATTAAGAACATTAATTCTATATAGCATCATATCTGAGTAATATGCTACATGCAATGGTCAGCAATTGTAACTTCAGTAATTTTGTCAATTTGTCAAATGTGCTTGCGTACGTTTGTGCAGAAGAAACGCATACTTGCATTTCGTTAGTTTAAGCGTAAATTTATTATTTATCACGAGAAAATATTTTTGTTATTAATTTCAATTGTTCTAAAAATAAGATATAAAATGATGATGGGATGACAATTAGTCATGCTCTGCGTTTCCTTCAAGTTCCAAGTGTTTGGAAAGGAAAAATAGGCAAAAGAAGGGAAAAATAGTGTCGGTTCAGATTTATATGTTTGGATTGATCAAAAAAAATCAAATTACAAATCACAAGAACGAAACATCGTCGGGGGCAGTTAAGAAGGACGGTTCGACATAAAATGTTAAGCGATATAACTCATATGCTTCAAATCGCTTTTTTTTAATTAGAATGAGAATTTTCTTTCCTTCAAGAAACTAGTTTTGTGTTTGGATGAATAGTAACAGGAATAGTTAAATTCGGAATTAGCTATGGTCGACAAAAATCATGCAATATGTGGAAGCAAGTAGGTTGATCAGCTTTTCTTTCTTGGAGGAGTTGTTGAGACAAAAGGACGTTTAATGCGAAGAGGAATACTCTGCGTAAGTTTATGTTAAGATAAGTACAGTATTCCTTTACACTTTACTCGTAAAATTTGCATAAAAAGAGGCCAGTTTCATATAATCAGTAACAAATATTAAGTTAGGAAGAGAAAGCAAGTGAAGTGTGGACTATGAAGACTAGCTGCTCATGCTTGAACTGCACTTAATTCGATTTATCCTTCTCTCTTATTTTAACAAACTGAACCCGAATTTCTCATACTAACAAAATCGAACCAAAATTTTAACAAAAAAACATCTCCACACCAAGCAAACTATTATTATATTAGTTTGCAAATTCTAGGTCATGTTTTGATGTTCAATTTTCAATTCTTATTTTTCTGAGTACCCAACTTTTTCTTTTCTTATCCTTAATAAAAACAAAAATGTTTGACTTAGCAACAGTGGCTGAAGAAGTGCTTGCAATGAAATAAAATTTGTGATGTTTATGACGTGAAAGTATTTCATTAACTTACAGGAATTTACAAACTCTCAAAAATTTCTGCCAGCACTTTACCATTTGTAGGCGAATGATGCTCAGCTTAATGGCTTCACAAGCTGGACAATTGAAGAACGTTGATCTCTTTTCCAAAAAACAAACGTTTTTTAATTCAATAGTTTCAGCAGGACTGATTTGCTCCGATTCATTAAAAATGTCCTCCTCTGTCGACATCTTTGATCGTTTAACACGAAATGTACACTATTCCAGCATTTGTTGCGAACAAAATTGTATTTTTAATGGGAATAGCTAAGAAAACAATGTATAACTTTAGTCGCCATCAACCTCGATCGCCATCTTTCTTCTCACAAAGAAATGCCCCCTGTTAATTGTATTGCAAGACGAAATTGAATCAGGTTTCCATGGAATTTGTCGACGGTTTTGATTAACTTTCAAAGTAAATTTTACATCAATGCTGCTGTAGATTGGATATTATTGAAAATGACATATAAAATTTCTAATTTTTGTTAGCTTTTTTCGTTAAACATACTCTTCTGTATACCCGATCATGCTGAAATATTGCAAGCTCTTATGTGTATCCGCAAAAAAGCATATAAAGCAAAATTAGTTTTCCACGTTTTTGTTTATTGAAATATAAGCTTATTGTTAAAAGCTTTTTGCTTTATTTGAATTTATTTTAAAGTTTTTTTTGCCTAAGTAATTACGGAATTTTTGAGGGAAAAAATAAGTTCCTGGTTTAGGAGAAATGCAGGGGGAGATGTAGCAAGCTTGTACGGGTATTTTTACATAAAAATGGTAATTAATATACGTTGAAAATGGAATAATGAAACCTACATTTTCCCATTTTCCAAACAACAATGGAAATTTCTTACTTCCTACAAAATTTTCAATCTCTTAAAAATTTCTTTAAATCTACTTTATTAACCATTTTTCTCAAGTTTTGAAAAACTTATAAAAATAATGTTATATTGCTATATAAGACTAGAAGAACAAGCATCTTACACAAAAAAAACAAGAACAAGCATCTTGCACCATAAAAAATAGTCAACTTACACCAAAAAAAAAAACAAGAACAAGCAACTTACACGAAAAAAAACACGAACAAGGCTATGGCAAGAGGAAACCATTGTCTTCATTTCGTAATAATTATTCGACAGGTTTTATTTTTTAAGCAGCATAGCGCCCTCTTTCTTCCACGCTTTCTATTAACGATCTCATTGTCTAGATTAATGCAATGTTTACATACCTAAACATATAGAAAGCCTTTTTCGCTCGCAAGTGCGATCACAGTCACTTAACAAAAAATCGCAATAAGAGAAATAAAGTTTAAAATATGGTTGACCACAACTTAGACGCTCTAACATATATGGATCGATCGTTTTTCTTTTCCGTTTCGTTTTGCCCACTGTCTGTTATGGCTGAAGGGAAAAAGGAGAAAATAAAATGTCAAAATATAGTTGACAATAACTTGAGGGCTCTAGCAAATATCGATCGTTCTTTAAATTCTTCCGCTTTTGCTTCGTCCTTACTTTCTGTATTTACTCTACAGTCTAGTTTTGACACGATCTGCTTTAAATTTCAAAAATGAAATTCACAAAAGAAAAGCATCTCTCCTGCAAATACCAAACAAGAAGGAAAATAGGGGATATCTAGGCGCCAATGAATATCGAAATATGTTATTCACTATTGCTCTGGAGACTTACACATTTTGGTTACTTGGTAGCCCGGAAACAACTTTGGCTTAGAAAGTACAAAAGAAAACAAAAAATTTGTAGAGCTGCTTATAAAATTAATAATATGTGGTAGCCATTGCTAACTTACTCCTGTTATTACCTTCAAGGAAGTCTCTTACAGACAAGCCGACCACAAGAATAATGACTTTACCATAGTATGGAAACACTTGTCCTTATTGAGATTTAACGAAAAATGTAACCGTCAGATCACTCCTTAATACATTTTTCGTATTCTAATCAAAAATTCTGTCAGATTATTTTCAGCACAGATTAGCACATTTGTGGAATTTGAAAAAAATCAGAAATAGTGCCAAGGAAGGAGTCAACATATTAGGTCCGGCAATTCAAAGCGAAGTCTTTTTGCAGCGCAGGACGTCTCGCGTACAACGGACTGTTTACTATCGCTGTTAGTTCCTGCGGCTTAGAGGTGAAGGCGGTGACATGAACTGCACATAAAAGCTTAATTTAATAAATTAATTAATTAAAATTAATTTAATATATCGCTGCCTATCATTTATCTCTTTTACAATTGGCTCTCTTCACCTGCGCTAAACTTTCAAGCAAGAGCGTTTCAGTTACGGGTTTTAAAGCTATCTATAACGAGAGGTATGTCAATGAACGAAACCACTGCACCAGAAATGTCTAGTTCCCGAGGCAGAAAGCAATCAATAAATTTCAACCAACTTTCGCATAAAGCCCTAGCATACTTTCCTATGTTATGAGCCGGTGAACGTTGTAAAATAGCTACTTGGTTCAAACTTTTTTAAGAAACATCCCGTTCTTAATATATAGAAGAGATAAACAAGTAGACGATTTTATTTTTTTTATATTAGACTCAGGGGGCTCCGACCCTTAGGTTCAGGACACATCCCCTTCACATGCGAGCACTATGATCAGCAGGGCTTGTGCGTAGAGGGAAAAGAATAAGGGAAGTAGTAATTATGTACATTCTACTAGACTTGAGTGGAAATATTTGGAAGTACGGTAGAAGATCGACTAATCGCGGCAATCTGTTGTCTAGTTCTTTTAAAAGGCATTGATTGACGGGCGAATGGCTTTAATCACCTTAGTAAACTTTCACTGTAGATACCTCCAGGCACCAAGTACAACATAAGCCATGTTACGCTGAAGCTCAAACGCGTTGTAAAGATATTGAACGCACTCTCGTCACTCTCGGGTACGAATGCAAAGCATAAACTTAGCCAAACATTTCGCTAAGTAAGTATTTTCTCTTTGCTCTTATATTTTTTCTCTTGTCTCTTGATATTTTCAGCAAAGTATTATGGAAAGCACTCTCCTTCCTTTCTTTTTCATACATCTCAGCATCGCCTAAAACCTTCAATATGTGTTTATTTGCTTTAGTACTCGTGTGATGTTTGATGAAAAAACGTAAAAAAGAATTTTTGAAGACATTTAATAAAACAAAGAAAAATATAAAAGGAAAGGAAGTTTCAATATTAAATTAAAATATGACTGAATTGAGTGCAACGATCAAACTCAGCGCAGAGACGAAGCAGAACGCAACACCACCAAACGTTGAAGTGGTCATCGATGAGAAGGCAAGAAGAGCAAGTGAAAAAATGTTGCGAGCCCAAAAACAACAAGAAATCTATAATAACTTTGCCACGCCTTTGGTTGGTACATTTTTGAATTTAACCAACGAGCCAGCGTTAATCAAATGTCCCAGTTGTAGCATGGAAGGAATGAGTCAAGTAGTCGATGAAATTAAATGGTGGGCAAGTGAAATTAATCGCTCCCTCGCCTGCCTATTTATGTACGAATACAAAACAGTAAAGTAATAATTTCCCGCATAGAAAATATTAATTTTTTTTCTTTTCTTTTTCTATTCCAGAACATTTTGCTGTTGTTGTTGCATGGATTATAAAATACCTTGTAAACAGAGCGATCGCAATCATTATTGTAGAAATTGCGGCTGTTATTTTGGACGAGCAATGAGAATAGAACCCTATAGAAAAACGAAAAAACTGACACAACAATGATGGGAAAATTCATATATAAATGAATTCCTGTCGCGATTTTCGCAATTTTCGCACATTTGATATCATTTTTCATTTTAAAAAATAAATAAAAAAAATCCTTAAGCTTTCTGCTCTTAAATAAACTCTTAAAAGAAAATTATCTCTTCTCTCTTGTACTGTGGTCGTGTTGCTGCCTATGTTATTATCAGCATTTTCCTAAAACCTATTTTCATTTAGTTGAAGAAAACGTTTTATTGTACGTGCTCGAGAAAATCGTGACTTTTTCACCAAATCGTGCATTTTAAGCAACAAAGAAAAAAATAATAAACACATAAACAAAATTTTAATTGATTTCAAGGCAAAGCATTAACAAAACGCTATGATTACACAGCAACGATTGCCTCCCGTTTATTTTGCCGTCGGCCCCGAACCGCACGAAGTCTCTTGCCCCTACTGTAAACAATACGGCAAAACTGTTATGAAAAATTTCTTCTTTCGCTTGTGCATACGACGTCATTATTGTATGCATTGTGGCGAATATTTGGGTACTTATAGACGCCCACAACTTTAACACCCGAATAAGAGCCGATACGGTATTGTGCGCCGAAGTATAAAAGAAATATGTCGTTGAAAGAATAGAACAAAAATATTTTCGTATCAAATCAGTTAATATATTACCTTTTAGTCTATAGAAGAAACAAACAAAACATGTTTTTCTGTTTCAAGTTAAAAAAATATTAATAACATACTTATAAGGTGTGAATCTCAGCAAAAGTAAATAAAACAAGAGGAAAATTTTTCGTGAAAGTTTCATTTATCTTGTTTTTCTTTGTTTTCCTAATTTGCCACCGCATCGATTGCAGTACAAACCATTTGTAGTCCACTCGCGATTACAACCGCACCAAGTACATGCACAGAAAATCCCAAATATTGGAAATAAAAATCTCTTTATTGTTTGAAGTTGTAAGATCAAAAAGCCAAACACACCATGATAACAGCGATAGGCAACAAGTTGGATCCTTGACATCAGCTGCCCGCATTACAACAGCATTACCACTTTGGCGGCACAAAGGGCTTTTGATGCGATAGGTGGATGGACCTACCGCATAATAACCTAATTGTTTCTTTTCTCTACTGCGTTGCTTATGGGAACGACCCTCATTCAAAACAAGATTCCTCATCATCGTAGCCATCATTGCTGCCTTCAGCAATTACAACATTAGCGATTATATTATCTTTACGTTCGTCATCTGTCTGGGAAGGTATTAATTTAATTTCATTTGCTTCCATCGTCGGCAGCCTTTCCATACCGAGAAACATTTAAGTCAACGATGCTATAGAAATATGTTAAATTCATAAATTGACTCTTCAGAGAATGTCGAACTAATCTAACGCACAAGTTGCTCTAAGCGTACCGAAAATCTTTAAAAAATTTCGGAGAAACATAGTTTTGGAAATAAAATGCTTGTCAATAGTGTGTGCTTGCGATGCAAGCACGCGGAAATAAACCCAATTTTTATTATACGATTCGATTCAGAGTAACTATCCCATTCAATCTAAGCTTGACTGTCCGTACGTCCACCTAACCGTCTTGTTTTCTAATGCTCTAATGCTGTTCTTTTGAATTGTATTAAGAGAACCGGTGTAAACTATTTAAGGGTGACGCCGATCCCACTACAGTGCTCTTACTCAATATCAATATTTATTTATCTATCCAAATATAATAACCTATAATAAAAAATATTCACCATAATGTATCCGTTGTATAAATACATTACTTGCACTTAGCAGCCCAAAGGCATAAAATAGTCGGTTTACGCATGCGCCTGTCAACCCATCCATTCCAGTTCACTTGTGAACACTAAGTTTTTAACACGTCAAATCTTCTTGTAGACAAAGAAATTCCTAGTTTTTACTAGAGGCAGAAAAAGTTCAAAGATTAACAAACTAAGATTAACTGATACCCATAAGCGTTATTCTAAAAGAGATGAAAAAGGTAAAAGAACTAAATTTTCACGCTGTATCATATGGAGTGGCGAGGCTGTTTTCTTTTATTTTCAAAGTAAAAGTTTTTGCCCCACAGGCGCGTGGATGTTCTAGGTGTGTCTTTTAAAAAGTTTAAGTCACATCCAATTTCTTTTGCAAATTTATAGGCGAGATCTTCACTTTCGCTAACAGGAAAATGTTTACCACACGCTTGGCCAGACGGACAGATGGACACGCTAACAGACGGATAATCTTAGGTGCATTCCAAGTCTGAAACTGCCCAAACCCTTATGTACTTTATGGGAGTTTTGAAACTTATTTCTGCATGTATGAAGATCTTGAAAAAAATGGGATTATTGTACGCTATAAAATTGAATAGGCGTGGTAGATTTTATTCATTTTTATCGGTACTACAATATCGTCCATATTTCTGTAGATGTATCTGCTGTAGCTTAGCAACAATGAGTAAAAAACCAGTAGACATTACACAGACGAACAGATGAATAAACGGACACGCTTAAGTCGATTTGGAATTCTAGCTTTAGTACGCATACAGCTCCCTCTTAAAAAAGAAAAGAAAGAATTACATATTTATCGCTTACTTTTGGGCAGTGGTTTCCATATTAACAGTAGTCCTAACGACGTTGTGCCCATGCCTGCTCCTACCAAACGGGACCACTTTGATCCCCTTTTTTTATGAAATCGCCACCGTTGTAAAATTGAAGATACGAAATCGAAATTTGGCATAAACATTCCTTGGTCGATTACAAGCGCGCGGTTGAAAAGTGATAGCGATTTGTTTGCATGCACACCCACAATGTAAAGCAAACTGAAATAATTTTGAAAAAACACCGACAGATTTCCTCTTTTTTTCGCATGTAACTTTTAGTCCCCTGAACAAAAGTCTTCCCCCCCCCCCCCCTCGTCATTAAATAAATTGATAGCGAGCAATAAAAAATAGTTCACATATGATAATAGCATGAGGTAGCATCCCCGTCAAAGATGGCTCAAGCTGCACAAGTAGAAAATTGTAAAATCCATATAAAGTAATTTTATGTGTTCACCGGCATTGAAAGAGAATGATGCACTAGGAATAGCTCCAACGCGGCCGTACGATTTATTCCATACTCTAGTCCCAACAGCTAATCCGATTAAAGCGCTTAAATAAAGTCTTACCAATTGGCGAATAGCGAACTCGGCGCTTTCCATAATGACAATGTTCACACATCCAGAAAAGCCACACATATTCGTAAAGCTGTTTTGAAAATTGAGAGAGGTTGATTGCGGAGTTCTCCTAGACCTATCCACCTCCGTCTTGATTAGAGCTTGCCTCATCCGTTCACCTTTTACTTCGATCGCTACCAGACAACTTTGATTTTGTTCGCAAAAAAATGCGCGGAAATTCAACAGTGATGGCTTAAAGGGTTTGCCAGAAGCAAGGTTACAGATTATCAACCCAATCGAAATACATTTGATACAAAAACGTCATAAAGTTTTTCCTTTATCTAATATTTATTATAGCCATGGAAGATACAATTAACACTATTTCGCATTTAATTTACAATGAGGTGGGACGGGAAAGAATTTTCATATCAGGTATACCGATCATTGATTGCATCTATTCTTAAGGGACATTTTTTTATGTATATAGGTGTGTATAGAAATTCAATGAACCACCCCCGATGAACCTTCTATTATCATACCCTATCAGATGATTGGATTGACAGAAGTATTATTGGAATCAACTTTTGAGTATATAAACAAACGAAAAAGCAGCCTAGACAAACTTATGGCTATGGTAAGATAACGGCATGAAGAAAGCTGTATTGAGGTCTAGCTAAGCAGGCATACCTCAAGTGGACTTGAATGCCAAAAGTATTGCAGTGCATACCCAGAGTCTGCATCGAGGCATCTCTTGTGTGTGGACAGTGCTTTAAACGTCTACTTTGAATATGTGCCTTTTTATGACTAGATAGTCTTCTCTCTTATGCAAACATAAAATTATTTCTTTTATTTTCGCTTTGGCAACTTCGGCAGCCGATTCTTATTTTCTCTTGTCCTTTGATTTTCTTTCATTCAACACTAATCTAATTTTAAAATGAAATGAAAATTCTCATTATGATGTCACGACAATTTCTTTTTATATTCGAAGCTTTTTTTATGTCTATTCACTTTCACATTTTTATTCAAGTTCATTAGGAGGCGAATCTGTGCATGCGTGTATAAGAGGCGGAGCAGAAAAAAAAAAGAACGAAAAGAATGTCAGCAAACTTTCAATGACACTAAAACTGATCATCTGTTGATCAAATGCATAGTTATAGTTGGGTACTTGACACTGTCTGCTTGTTTGTGTTCTCTGGTAAATTTACATGTTTTTGTTTAGTTTTATCTAATTGCTGTTTTTCAATTTTCCTAAAACGTTGCCACCTGTTCTCCTCTTCGACGTCCGAACGTTGCATGCGAAATAGTTGACGCTTATACCAGCTCAACGTTATATGGCGTCCAATGAAACAGCCACACTTACTGCAATAATGGTTGATGTCGTGACGTCCACCCCACCTTATAGGATCGCTGCATCCAAAAAGTAATAATGATGATGATAACAATCAAATGATTCATTTGCATTAGTCTAAAATAAACTCACCAGAACAAGCACCGGTTAATAAGAGCCACAATTTTCTGTACAGCAGTCACAGGTTGCCTGTCCACTCTGGTTTGATTATGCTGTTTACAGGAAGGGCACTCAATATCCACGGATGTCTTCTGTAAATGACCCACATTCTTAGGCAATACTGGTACAATGTCTTCCAATGATCTTAGATGTTCCATGCAAACGATCAATCAAATGATGAATTTCAGTACAATGCAAAAAAAAATAAATTCTTTAACAGAAAACTAAAAAATATATTTTCCCGTTAGCAGCTTTTCTTTCTTTCTTTCTTTCCACCACGCCACATATATATATAGACGTACGCACACTCAACAATAACAAATTAAATGATCACACATAGATTCAAAAGTTTCATGATTACCAGTAAATTGTGTCTCATTTAATAAGCGATAGATACGAGACACACAATGAAAAGTATTGCTAATGAATGAGCAACAAACAAAAAATTGAAAAAAGGAGCATTTTATATAAGCGCAGAAATAATTTTGCTTAGAAATAATTTAAACAAACTTTTACTAAACTCATGTGGGCCTACAATAGAATCCTAAATGCCCACCGCACTTATTGCAAAAGACGCGTTTACTCTTCAATCGACTCTGCAGACACAAGTAAACAAAGGAGAGTGAGAATATCGGAAAACAACTGAAAATATTTGAAAATGAAAAAAATAATGCATAACTCACTAATGCCTTTGCATATAAACATTATTTAAATTTGTTTAGAAATGATTCACAGGGTTAATGGTTTAGCCAGACAATACCTTGACGCATATTTTGCTTACCATGATAAGGTCGATAATAAACAACTCAACTGTCCCAAAGCACCAGTCATTTGAACAATTTCAGCATCCGATCTCTGCTTACACAACGGACAACGAATATGATACGTACTGGGTCCTACCGAGAAATAACGTATATAAGCTTGGCCATCGTCTCGAGATTTCGTAGACCATAATCTTGGCCTTTCCGTGGCCATCACAAAATCCGTTTCATCTTCAATCAAGAAATCAATAGTATTTTGACGTATCGACGATAATCTTTTTATTGAAGCTGGAGCACCACCGGACGATGTACGCAATGGAATTGCATTAATATCAGCCATATTGTCAGTCAGTATTACGTT
Organism: Glossina morsitans morsitans; assembly: GCA_001077435.1. Lineage (NCBI taxonomy): Eukaryota > Metazoa > Arthropoda > Insecta > Diptera > Glossinidae > Glossina > Glossina morsitans. Next base: position 9,928 of record CCAG010019229.1, on the reverse strand, counting down.
ATATACATTCACAAAATGCGAGCACCCAAACGAGTATTCGAACACTTTTTTAAAGAGGATTTCATGAAACTAAAATCATTAAAATTCTTATTCCTTTAAACATTTTTTTCACAAAATTGTTTGCTCTCGTCGGTAAAGTTCTCTCTTATAATAAAAAGCATTTTATACATTTTTACGAATTATGCTGAGAACAGATCTCAAATGAGTTTTTCTTCTCTTTGCAAGGGTGTCTGTTCTACTCTAAGAAAATGGCCATAAAAAAAAAAAAAAAAAATATACACATATATATATATAAATGTATATATGTATACATAAGGGATAGATAAAATAATACGAACTAAATGTTCAACCAAAGTGTGGATCAACCACACGATTATCATCAATGGATAAAGTTACAGAAACGTGATAACCGAATTTTTAAAGGCAAAAATTAAATGATTTCGTCTTGGACGTTATGTGGTTTCAACAAAACAACATAACATACCGTACATTACGTGACAAAATGGATGGCCTAGTCTCTCCTTGTAGCTTGAACAAAAAAAAAAAAAAACAAAAAACAAGACGAATAGAGGCACAGACAAATTTAAATCGGTTCAAAATCACTTTCTGAACTTTTTCGGTCTATCTCAAGTCATTCGGGGTGTTGCATACGTACATTTATATATCTTTAGTATATATTTGTGCTACAACTGATGTAGGGTATAATAACAATGGAACGAACCAACATCTAAACTAAAACGAGTAAGAAAATTATATTCGATCGTGATCGAATCTTTAATACCCATCGCCTTTATCTTAAAAAGAATTAAAAAAGAAGAGGAATTACATTTTCGCTGTCTATCTGCCTATATTGAATGGGCGCGCTCGATTTTTTCTCTTTTCAGAATAAAAGTGGAAATGTATATGATGTATGTGTTGTACTGGTGCATGGGCTTGTGGGCGCTGTAGACTTGTCGTTTAACCGACTTTAGTTATTTTCACTTTCTGTTGTAAATTTGTAGACGACATAGTGGAGCAGATGGACAGATGGACAGACGAATAGATGGACACGCTTAGATGCATTCCGAATTTTAAATTGCGATTTTATATATTTTGGCAATTTATGACGTAGTACAGCATCACCCACAACCGGAATATGTGTTCAAATGTGTTTGTAGATTTTTCTGCTATAGTTTATGAATAATGAGCAAAAACCAATTTTTTATTACATTTAAAAAAAAGAGATGTTCTCAGTTCACGTAGTACTGCACACAATGCCCTTCGATCGATTTGGCCCATTTTCAATATCAGCCTGCGCATACCAACTTTCAATGTTTCTGCCAAATTAGAAGTCGATAGCTGCATTTTCGCGGCTAGGACAAGGTTACAAAAGGCATTACACAGATGGACGGGCGGACAGACGGACACATGGATATGCGTAAATTAATTCACAATTTGATGCTAATCAAGAATGTACATACTTGGTGAGGTCTCTGAGGTTTTCTTTGGACGTTGTAAACGTTGTGACAAAAGCGAATACAGCCCTCATTCTTCGGTGATTGCAAAACAACAAAAACTGTATTGATAGGGCTGTGCTATCATTTCAAATTAAATTATTCATAGTATATTCCCTATAATATGTTATGTACATATATAATATATATAGATATACATATATAAAATAAGCGAGAATCAAAGTTTATTTTTATTATTTCTTAATAATCTATAATTAAATAGTATAATTAGGTCATTTTTCATAATCATTATTATTTTCGATTGCATAAATTGTAAGAACGTATTGCGTAAGCAGTCAAGGACTATTTATATTCGAACATTAATGTAAATGAAGTTTGAATTTTTCTTATTTACAATTCGTTCCACTTTCACACCATTATTCGCCGATCTATACTAGTAAGAAAACGTCAAGGAAAATTGCAAAATTAATCACATATAACAAATCTAGTAAAGCGAAAACTAGAACCGATAAATCGATAGACAAAAGTGGTAACTTCAACACACTTATTAACATTAAAGCTTTAGAGATGAACATAAAACTTTTGCGTTTTCAGATTTTTTCATGAATTTTTCACACGAAAGAGAAAAACTTACTTGCATAAGCTTTTTTCGAATCCAAATGCTTAGAAATAACCGCACATATAGGACACCGATATACGTTAGCTTTTGAAATGAAGCAAAAAGCTTTTCTGTAATTCTCGTCATCAAACCAAGAATGATATTTTTCATGCTTTTCTTAGCTCTGTTGTTCTACAGAGATTTACTTGAAAAAAAAAATTTTTACCTACAGTTACCGCGGTCTTGCGTTATGGGTGGTAATGACATCACTAAAGTGCCAAAAATGAAGATGGCAACAGATGGGAAATTTGGAACTTCTTGATCGATTGAAAACCGGAGGTTAATAAATGATCTGTCCACATATATGCCCAGAGTAGAAACTGTGATAAACTCGAAAAAACGCCGACATTTTCTTCATATTTCGTCTATAACTTTCGCTCCCGTGAAGTTATATCCTAAAATCTCGTACGCAAATCTTCATCAAAATCAGCTAGTCGTTCCCTCCAGAAATTGTCTCACAATTAATGATGAAATGTTAATTCCAATTTGTTTTCATTATTATTATTATCGGCTTAATTGAAAACTCTATTGGACTTGATGCGGATATTTCCAACTTAATTGCAAGAGAGGGGAGAAAACGCTAAAGCGCGCTGGAATAAATGGAAATAAATTGTAACTAAAATTGTATCGTAAACCGACCGAGCCCATTTTTGCACTGACAAACGTCCGGGTCACCGACTTTCGAAATATTTTCACGGCTCACATTCTCAAGCACTCAAGAAATGTTTGTACCAAATTTCAGCTTCCCATCCTCATTTTTGCGACTGTAGCAATTTCAGAAAAGTTATGGATCAAAATAGCGCATAACGGTATAAATAGATATATGCCATCCTCATATCGAAAAATAGACCAAGTAGAGCAAAAGTGATTATTGGCGGTTGAAGAACTGTTGATATAAATGAAAATCATCAAAAAATGTTGTAACTTTACAATCTTTGTAATCTGTTTTGTTTTAAACCCACAAGCCCAAAAGGACCTTATTGACCCAAGCAATGTTAATGTTAATTAAATAATTAAAATTAAAACCAAAAAAAAAAAACAACAACACAAAAGCCTTAAAAATTTATACGATATGTACAATATCTATGTATATATGCATGTATGTATGTGAAGGACAGTTGAATGCAATTCAATGTTATGTTCAGTTAAATTTAACATGAAAAATAAATGTAAACAAATGTAAGAGAAACTCAGCCTTTTGACCAAATTTAGTAAGAGCAGATTTCTTTACTTTCTACACTCTTTCTTTACTTGGCACCACTTTCTTTACTTGTTGCTATCTGCTACTTTTCACATGTTAAGTTTTACAGTGTCGTTCTTTTCGTGGTTCATACTTACAATATTTACTATTACCTTTCTATGATACTTTTTCGTCTTCAAATTTTGTGAATTTCTTATCTGTTAGGTACGACTGCATTGATCTGGGCGAGCGATAATAAGAAAGACCCAGATCTGGAGAGTAAACCATGAGCATGAGCCCGAAGTTTCCAAGCAAAATTGAAAGTCATTTCGTATGTTCGTCTTGCTGCATGGGGACGGGCGATGTTATGAAGCAAAATCAATTTTCGTGTTCGTTTGCTTACTCTAGCGATTAGCTCGGGCTGAGTGTAGTGCTTCTATGCAGGCATTTAGATTAATCTGCAAGCATACATAAGAGAACAAAGCGGTGCTTAATCGATTTACTCTTGGCAATTAAAAAAATAAGTAAATGACTACTGCTGCCAAGGACATTAACTATGAGGCATAAGAATGAATTTTGAATCAAGCGTTCAAGAATGAAATACGAAATAGTTTACGTAATGAAATAAGTTACGCTACAGACCCAAACTCACACGTACGCAACGATATGACGTTTACATCGTCGTCATAACTTTTATGAGAATTTGCCGCGCTATGAATGCTTACATTTACATTAACTATCAAGTCTATAGACTGTTTCTCGCTCAAACATACCTGTAGTAGATAAAAAATTGCAGCAACTACGAAACGTATTTGTGAGCAATCATTTTATATTCACGTTAGCTGCCTACCATGTTTTTAATAAGTTTTTGGTTAGTAAGACGTTTGAGTTTATATCTGGCGTGAATTTTTAGATCGATTGAAATTATAAGTGAAATCGAATCATAAGGATTTGAAGAGAGACAGTAAACCGACAGTAAATCGATAGCCAAGGAGATGGACGGGTGAACATGCCTAAATGGACTCAGAATTTGATATATACGTATACATACACGTATATGAATGTTTACATGATTTATGGGGCCTCTGAAAGTATCTTCTTTTCAACAAGCCGATTATACCCTAAACCTTCGTTGGGGAGCACAAAAAATGGTTAGTTAGTTGAAGCAAGTTTAGTTGATTTGTCCATCTAAGACAAAAGCAAAATTTTTAATATTGGGAAGCAAGAAATGTGGTAAATATGGCTAATTTGGACTCGTTCATCAAGAATATAAATAATTCGAAAGACCTCCGATCAATATCCCTTGCGCTGCATACATTTGATAGGCACAACAATTTCTACAAAATACATAAAAAGGATGATTGCCGATTTTTATTGCGTAATTTCTACCAATATTCATAATGCTATCCGCTATTTTTGAATCTTTCGTTCAACTACCGCTTGAAATTTTTGAAGCTCATTTATTCTACGCGCAAGTTCGAGTGCTGCAAATGATGATGTTATAGATTATCAAAAGTGACTTGTGGAGGGATAGTGGACAAACCAAAAACTTTAATTTCTTCTCTCCATTAAAAAGGTATATTAAACACATCTTACGATTGCAATAAATATAAATTTATGTGATGAACAGTCAAATCATTTTAAGCGTTCAGTAGTGTGCCTGATGCCCAGAATGTAAAGTTTAAACTAAGTTAGTCCTGTCAGTGCATTTCTCTGCACATACCCGTGAAAATTGTTTAAACCGATTAAGAATTTTCTCAACATTTGGGTAAACGTGTTTTCATTTATATCGTTTTTGGGTTATACTGTTGGCTTTTGTGTACCAAATCTTAAGGCGACAACTGCGCGGCGTATGGAATTCACACACTTCAACTTTCCAGTTTTGAAGGAATGCGTTGCCATATATTTTAATTATATGAAAATATTTTTAAATAGCTACACTCTACTTGCTTTCATCTGTTCATGCCTTCGAGGTGTCTACGATCTGTAGCTAGTTCTGCTATAGTGCGCCAATTTTAAATACGTTTTACTGGAGCTGCCTCAATCTTAAAACTCAAGCTAGGATGTCGATATTTGGCACATGGATATACTAAAACGGCACACTTAGAGAAATTAAAACGACGAAGTTGTCTGCTTACAAACACTCCCGGAATAAGCAAAAAACTGAAGCAACCTCGAAAGAAATTTAACGCTTCACTTACAATTTCAGTCATGATATATTAGTTCGGTAACCAACGTTATACATAATTTGATTTTCTTTTAAGAAGCCTTTCTAACACGCCATATGCTCCTGTGATACCGCCGATTGCACAGTAAAAAAGGTGTTGTAAATAGTAGCAGGAATTAAGATCCTACTAAGAATTTCTTTTTCTTCATTCATTTTTTTTTTTTAGTTTTTCTCTAATGAGACGCATCAAGTTTGTTGATCACATGTCCAATGACTTGTAAAATAATATTTTTTACTTTATTGTGGATTTTTAAGTCGATGATAAGGCTGCGTACGAGTTCGCTGCTAAATTGGCAGAGAAATATTTAGACTTTCAAAGGTTAGTTATAATCGTCAAGGTGAAGTATCAAGGAAAGCTTCAAAGCTAATCAAGCTGCATTATCACAATGTATGCGTGATCACGCTTGGTTGGATACTATTAGTTTTCAATGGTGATTTTGAAAGGGCCTCAAAGATACTATTTCAACTTGCACAAAGTGAGTGAGTGAGTGAGGCAGAGTTTTTGCGAAGGAAGAAGGTGAGCAAAAAAATAACTTATGTGAAGTAGAAATAATTTTGTTCAACTTTCTTTGGTGGTTCGTACTCAGTCGATGCTACCTTTGGCTAAATTAGCTGCTTTTCCAGCTGCCGACTCGGTCTTGTCATTGCGACTGGAGGCGATTAATGCCGAGCTGAATATTGTGGAATATCAAGAACAGATAAACGTGTTGTAAATTTCGGTTATGGTATATGAGAGCAGCAGAAAGTTTTAAGAATCGAGGAAATTATTAATGTAAGTTAAGCTGCAAGCTTATATTTTAAAACCGAAAAGTTTTTGCGGGTTTTGAAATGAAAATTCTTAATTAATGAATTCATAGAAACAATAAAAAGTTTTGTACAAATAAAAAAGGAAATCAGTTTAGCTTTTTGTGCTAATCATCAAACTTAATCTTTTTTGGGTCAAGTCCTTTTTCTCGTTAATCGTAAATATTTTGCATAGTTTTCAAGTTATCAAATATCTGTATGTCATTATCATGATTCTGTCTATATATCCATTTGCCTCTACGTACTGAGTAAAGCACTTTGCTTTTGAAGCAGATGTTACCAAATTCAGGCCACCTGTTGATTACAATTGCGACTCGCTCTGTTGTTACCAAATTCAATTGCGATTCCCCCGAAGCATTATTGCATATCGAGAAATTTTCGTAGAATAAGTTAACGGACGCAGAAAGAGAATAAGTTGCACAACGATTCTCTATTTACCAATGCCTTTGCACAACGATTCTCAATTTACCAAAGCTTTTTCACAACGATTCTCTATTTACCAAAGCTTTTTCGCTGGCAACATTTGCGCATGAAAACTATTAGTCACATCTGAGAGTAAAAATAATAATTATATGAGCGAGTCTGAATTTCTACACAGACAGAATTTAGTGACATCTGAGAGTAGACACTAGCCCAAGACAGACGATAAAAACAAACGATATTAACGACCGTAAGAGAGAGGGTAAAGAATTGAAATGAGAAAATTTGCTGAAAAGTGTAGCACAAGTATGCGTGAGCCTACGCTAGGAAGGTATTTGCTGCCAAATACGGACTCGCTCTTTCTTGTGTATGCCAGGCTATGACGCTTTGAATAGATCTGTGCGTGAGAGTATTCGAGTTAAAGTCGAGTAAAAGTCGAGGTGAAGTTAAATCCATACCTATGTGCGGCTGGGAGTAATTTTTTTGTGGGGCAATTATATGTAAGCGAACAAGAAAAATTTTTCAACTTTTAATTTTTAATTTAATTACCATATTTTTCCATACATTTGTATATTCATTGTCAACAAATTTTTATTATAATTATTCCTACAGTATTTCTACAATACATATATTTCCTATTACTGCGATCGAAAGCAAAACGCTATTATAATTACTTTTATAATTACTTTGGCTAGTCTGTGCTACATGTATTTTTCCCATTTATTGGGCAATTGTGTGCAATTTTCCACACCACCCCTGAGGTATTGCAGTAGGCACGTAAGCCAATTATTTTAAATGGCTGTTTCCCCGAAAATATTTCAAGGCTATTTCAAGGCATTATTACGTTACCGCTAGACTAACTCAATACAAAAACTAATATTAAATTAATATTAAAATATTTATAAAGCACGACGACTTCTAAAAGATAACTACTATCAAAAAACTAATATAATGACTAAAACAATAAAATACATAAGAAAGAACATAATAAAATACATAAGGAACCATATATTAGTATAATGATGATAAAAAAAGTATAAAAGAAAAAGTATTGCAAACATATTATTACGCCAAGTTTTTGCATTCATTTTTTGAATTTTTTGTCCTTTCCTGATTCTATCGTCGGCCACGAAACTGCTGGATAAATTTATTTGCTTAAAACGCAACACCGCAATTCAACTATGTAAATAACTAAGGCGATGCTCTTTGCAGTCGTCGTCCATCACGAATCAGGAAAGGTCCTTTTCTTCCGTTTCTTTTAGGATGATGTGCAGAGATGTGCAGCAATCACTCCTGAGTACCTCTTACTTTTTATAAAGGACTCGGACAAGTCCGCCAAGTCCCCATCCACCTTCCTCATTAAATCTAAACACTTATTGCATTTAGTCTTTCTCACCGCATGTTTACCTATTAAATACCCTGACACGTATCGTTGCGTCTGGCTCTCAACTAAACTGTATGTTATTGAGGAAGGATGCTTTCAATCTAGAAAAGAAATTTTCAAAGCTATCCTAATTCAATTTCCCCGTTAAAAAAAAAATGCAGCTCGCCAAAGTCCATAAAAAGATCTTCGGCCACACACCAGTCCCCGTATTGTTTGCTTAAAGACAACTGAGTGTTTACACATTTCATGGCAATGAACACTTTAAAAGAATTGAACGTTTCCTGATTGTTATGTGCTTAATGGCGGCTGATCAATTTGAATTGCAATTGCAGAATATAGACAGTAAAGACGAGGTAGAAACCCCCATAGATTGCAGATCTTGGCCCACTGCTGTTGTGTACATGAGCCTTTAGCAAGTTTCTTAAAAGTGTTTCCAAACATCTCAGTCCAATAAAATGGAAGCTTGAATTTTTTTAGGAAAATAGCCATTTTCGATGTTTTCTCGACCGAATTTATGGAAAGTATTCTTGCTTTATTAGACAGTTGTCCAGCAAATAGTTCAAATTTGTATATTCTTCTCATAAATCATCAATACAGTATCGCTTATGGAAAAAGGCACGTAGAGACTAATTCAGATTTATCCAATGCATTCTTTACTGCGTGTTACTTTATGCTTAAAGTTCGTCTTCGAAGTCCAAGGCAGTGTTCTTACTTTTTATCTCCAATTGTTATCAATTTATGTTTCAAACCTTCAAGCCGGTGATCCAATATTGGGAAGTTTTGTTTTTCTTACTGATATCGTCGAAGTAAGCGAAATAAGCCAACATTCTATTAATTCTATCTCGTTTGCCCCGATATATTAGGCGTTTGAGCTTGTCTTTATCCTAGCAGATTTTTACTTCGAAGTCGACAAAGATGCCATTAGACTTCTTAACGAACTTCAAAGTCGCATCTGCGAAGGATTTGGCATTTTGACTTTTGTTTTGAGCAAAACTTTCACAGCCCTAGGCACGCACATCTTTTCAAATGGCTGCGGATAAATATGCTTATCCGTTATCTTGACTTACAAACATGATCGCTGCTAACATATATTTGGTAAACTTCTTTCAAAAACATCGGCACAAGATTTACCATCTGGCGTGGAGCCACACCCACAACCAGTACAAGACCAAATTGCAAATGAACCCCTAAGCCATCGCGAACATGTATAAGCTTGGCAACCATTAATAAAAAGCTAGTTTAAGTACGACATAGGTAAATCACATGTATTAAGCAATGTTGCTTTAATGGATCTTAAAAAGTACGATACTGAGATGGGGATAGACGTCATTTAGGTTCTTGCAAACAAGTCTGAGCGGGTTAAACAGCTAATAATTATGTTTGCATTGACTAAGCTTAATCAAGGTGAAGTGTCTAGAGAAGCGGTTAGGGACATTAAAGCTTATCTCACAAAGAAACGCCAAGAATACATCTACGTTTCTCATGTGGCGGTAAGAACAACAGAAGCAACCTATTTTCCTAGGGGGAGAAAGAGGCAATCGGGTTCCAACCCAAAGACCTTAGGGCAAACTACAAGAATTGCTTTTGAACAGATTCAGTTGAATCTACATAGCCCACACACATGACCACACAACAGAGGCCTGCTCGAGTATAGGTCTAACCATGTAACAATGTAAGGATCAGCAAGCTCTTTGAACCACATCTTTGTAAAACCAAGCGCGTATCTACCTTTGCTTAACGAGAGCTCAATATGCAAGGTAGAACGTAACGTAACGTAAATACAACGCCCAAATCTCTGAAC
>CCAG010019222.1:0-50265 GCA_001077435.1 Glossina morsitans morsitans | reverse complement strand
GTGTGCAGGTTGAATACAAGTAAGCAAGACAGACAGACCGGCAGAGGGTCAGGGAAGCTTAAATCGTTTCTAAAAATGATTCTGAATCGATCGATGGGTCTCAAATCACGGTAGGGGTTATATACATCCGCACAAACTTAACATCCCCATGCATGATATGCGATGCGGAATATAAAAAGGTTTTCACTGTAGGAATTTAAGGCACTTATCACGTCAGTCGATAAGTTTGCGGCCAAAAACCGTTCAAGATTAAATTAATGATCCGAATGTGACGAAATTTTGACATTCATCGTTTGAAGTTAGGTATGCGTCGTATTGAACAACACAAGAAGGTTTAAATTGTAATCTTTGACTTAGTGATTGGGATTTTGTATGCATAAGATGGCTTAAGACTTTTATTATTTATATTTATTAATAATCAATGCATGTTCAATACACATGTGTAAATTTTGTTACTAAATTGAAAAGCAAAAAAAGCCGATCAGAGGGTTGTGTATAAGAGAGCGAAATATGAAGTAAAGAGCGAAAACATTACACTTTCACAGGCAAATAACGTAACAAGAATCTCGTTAATTCGACAAGGCAAGGTCGTACAATTCCAGGTCGTACCATCGCAAGATGGATAATAGATGAGTTTCTGCTGTCTCAGCTCTGCTGGCATTACAAGCTGCAGGAAGCAGAAAAGTTTCATCTTTCACTCATTTTAAGGTTACGTCTACATAAACTAAAAAGGCTAAAGTTGAGAGTAAGCGAGAATACTGTTGAGCTGTACTTTGAAGTAGTTATATTATTTTATGAAAGGAAAATTGTCTTGCTAAGTGAAAGATTTCAAAGACATTCTCTAAATTTATGGAAACCCAGAAATTTGAAGCTGCTTGAAGCATGTTATAGAAAACATGCAAGCATTCATTATATTACATGCTTCTTCATTTATTATTATTTATTTTATATAGATTACATATAATATATATATATATATATATATATCTACATCTATTATATATTATATAATTATATACTATATACATATACATATACATATATTATATAATATATTGTCTGCGTGAAAATGAACCGATTTTCTAAAAAACCAAATACTAAATGTAATACAACTCAGCATAGGCTCATGATCAGTTATCGGACGATGTAGCTGACAGCCGGCGGAGGGAGCAACAACTATTCTCAGAACATTTCACCGGGGGAAAGGGATTAGCATGTCATTTTTCTCTAATTTGCTTGCGAAAGACAATATAATAAGCAAAGCATTTTCGAAAGACAAAGACAGTCGAGCCAAGGCAGTTGATTCGTCATATTCGAACGAACAAGAACTGAAGAAGGTCCTATAAATAATTCTAGATCTCTTAAGAATTAATCGAAATAAATCCTTCGGTATGCGAACTTATTCTCGAAAGTATTCGGAGAAAAAAGTAAAGTCACAAAGGGGTATTTACTATAGGTGAGAATATGATATATAATATCATATATTACATTTGGACTGAAGGTATAAGAAACGTGGTTTTTTTATTGATTTTTCTAAGCAAAGAACAGATTCCCACACAGTAACCCTAAGCTGTAATGCAAAATTCTTCATTTCCATGTATATGAAAAGAAGGGAAGTAATTATCTTATTTGCACCAGGACTTGTAGAAATTATTATTAAGATAACTATAATATTAAAAAATAAAAAGAAGTTAAGGAATTTTTTTTATTTTTTATTATTATTTTTTTTTTTTAATATCAAATATTAATATATGAAAAGAACATTTCCCGGAAACCTACAACAACTCGTGCAACAATTGACGCATAGATCACCCGCTCATATGCATAAGTAGTTTACGACGAAAAGCGAGGGTTGATGAAATGCATTAAGCATAACTGCGAATACTGCTACTTCAAGTAGTTCATACAACAGGTAATGCACGTGCAAACCGCCCTACTAAAGCACAAAAACATAGAATTCCGCCTAATAAAAAGTGTATTAAAATTTTAATTTGAAAAATGCAAAAAAAAAAAAATAAATAAATAAATAAGAAAAAGAAAACTAGATACCAAAGAGATAGTTTTCTAAGTGAATTCTCACGCTTTATTTTAATATAACCACAGTATACGGAAGCAGCTTCTCTAAGGGTAAGCGGAGTTATAGTATGTTTTGTCTCAACACCCTAATTTAAAAAAAAATTTATTTTCTCAAGCCGCTTATGCATATCATAGAGAAAAAAAAGAATTAAATAATTTCCTTTACGTAAAATGCTGCTGCTTAATATAATTCCCAGGCCCTTTGGCCAGTGTTAGATGCGTAAGCATATAAGAGTAACATCATTATAAGATGCAGCAGTAACAGTAATCAGTGAAGTAAGCTGCAAGATGTGTAAGTGTTAAGCTAATAATTTGAATTAGTTTAAGTTGCAACAGTGGCACAAGCAACAGCAACAGCAACAGCAACAGCGGCAGCGACACCAACTATGTCAGCAAAGTGTTAAATTTCTGCGACTAGAGAAACCAAAAATTTCCCACTGTTATTTAGTCCACATCAATATTGGTCACTTATACATTATTTATATAGTACCATAGTTCATATATGTGAAGTGCCTGTCCATCTGTTAGATATTATGCTCTCTCTAACGCAATTACTTAAAATAAACGCAATATATATATAATATATATAATATTTTTACTCTAGTTCCGCATACGAGAAAATTGGTTCCTTTTCTTCTCAACGTGCAGAGGTACTCACATAACAGAAGCTTTCATTCAGTTAATCATGTACACGCATTCATTCATTTATTTATTTACTACTCATTTAACTGCGTTTTGTCGCTTTCATTCACAAACCATCGACTAATAGGGTTACGCTTGCTTACCTAAACCTATAGGTACCCTTGTCAAAGTCGCTTACAACATAAGGTTTATTTATGTCTAGTTTTTTCTTTATTAATTAAAAAAAAATCTGTAATTATTAATGTTTGTTATTTTGCCGTCTCTCATTCTAGCAGATTGTTCGGGAATTATCAATTTGATAGAAAATGTCTTTAAATTGTTCTTTTTTCTTTTTTGTGGAATCTCGGATAGGAAAATAAAATTATATTAACTCAAACCACGCTGTTCATCTCTCTAGGCTCTAAACAGATTAGTGGCGCGCCTACGCAAGAGGGTCATATTTATGTGCACTACAATAGAGTAAGGGTACAGTGTTGTGCTGAAGCTCTTGTAAGAGAAATAATATAATATCATAGACTTAATAGACGTTGGTGCGCCAACACGAGAAGGTCATATTTATGCCCATTACGATGGTGTAAGGGTTTAGTGTTATGTTGAAGCTTTTGTAACAGAAATAAGACAACATCATAGACTTAATAGACGTTGGTGCGCCAACGCGAGAGGGTCATATTTATGTGCACTACGATAGAGTAAGGGTACAGTGTTGTGCTGAAGCTCTTGTAAGAGAAATAATATAATAGACGTTGATGGCCCAACGCAAGAGTGTCATATTTATGCATATAACGATAGAGTAAGGGTGTAGTGTTGCGTTAAAGCTTTTCTTACAGATATACGATAATATCGTAGACTTCGAAAAATTTATCTTGAATATATGTTATGTAGACTTATATGTATACATATATATGTACTGACACACACACACATACATGTGTATACGCACCCATACAAATTGTGTATGAGTGTTTAAGAAAATAAATATAAATATAAACACTAAAAAAAAAAAACATGTTTATGAAGTGTGTTGATTGCAATAAATTTTCATTTTGTTGACCCATCCGTCTGTCCATGCCCGCCTTATCCGATCTGGAAAACCTCCTTCTTCGTTAGAAAACTAAGATTGTTGAATGTAGTTTTTAAACTCTCGCTTAAAATAGTGTAAAACACCTTCCTCAAAGACAAAATACTTAAACATATTCTTGGAAAGCATTTACAGTTAAAAAAAAATTATTTAAATAAGTTTGAAGGAAACCTGGCGCGCAATTACTGTTGAAATGTTTTCTAGATTTGCTTGAAGTAAATGAAAACTCTTAAGATGATGATTAAAAACTAGTAGAATGAGGCATTGGATAATATTCACGATTCGTTTTAAACCACTTTTTCTTCTTTTATTTAAGTCATCAATTTCTGTCAAGAAGTGTTAAATCTGTGTATTCTGCATACGCTCTCTATCGCTCGAGAAAGAGACTGAGGAAGGGCGGGATAGATGGAGAGATTGATAGAGAAAAAGAAAGAGATAGAGGGAGAGCAAGAGAGCGAACCATTTACAGTTTTTATTAGCATATCCGGCACAGTAGTTCTTTTTAATTTCATGTTGTAATATTGCGTCAAGCTGTCTGCTCTTCTTTTCTCCATCCCGACATATGCTGAGTTTTCCAAACTTCATTCATTCATAAATTAAGTAATGTTTGTTTGCGTTGCATCTATTCGAGATTCACTTACAAGAAAAAATGTTTTTTTCATTACTGCGGGAACATATAATAGATTTACAAAAACTATAATAAAATCTGCTATGAAGCCTAAAAAGACTAACGGATTGATTGTTAAAGCTGGTGGAAAATTGACTGCAACATTGGTAAGTATTTGCTGCGTTGAAAAAGTTATTCTTTAGCTTACTAAGCTATTTGTAGGTTTGTAGGCGTCCTTGTCTTGTTGCGATCATCAAGATAAGGAAGCATCTAGATTAAGTGTTTAGTTCTTGTAGAGAAGAGAAACGAAAAGTATGAAGTTGAATTATTGCGAAACCCTTTCGGATACTAAATCCCAAAAGTCACCCTTAAAAGTTTTTTTTCTTAATACCCTACACTACTTGTGGTACAAACATATATTAAGTTTGTGCGTATGTACGCAACACCCAGAAGAATTTGAAACAGATACATATTTTATTATACCGATCGATTCGGAAACCGATCCTCTTTCGATCTAAGCTTGTCTGTCCGTCTTTCCTGTTTTCTTGTTCTTTGTATTCAACCTACAGGCCGTAATTTATGCTTTGGCCCAATGACGAAAACTAATATTGAAAACTGTTCGGATAGGACAACTTCTTCGACAACTTACTATATAACATCTTATTTTGAGAAGTCGTTATATGAATAACTGCAACATGGAGCAGCGCGACGTTTTCACTTTTTTCGTATTCAATTATTATCGATACTTGATGACCACGGATGGTGGTTTGTTGTAACCTTTCGTCTAAGAAATTTTCCACTTCCAATTACTACGTGTGAGAACAAGTGTGAAACAGAGTCTACGAAGCTTCAGGCCACTAATCACCAAGAAGATTTTGGTAGATTAACGAATTACTAGCTTGGACGTTGCTATTGCTGTACATCTGAACTGGACTATATTTCACGAGCTGCATAAATGGACTACGCTGGTAGGAGAGAAATAGATTGTAAGGAACTTAAGTTAAGGGAGGACTTGAGGCACATATACAATTTTCTTACGAGATGAAATTTAAAAGAACAAGTTGTGATGGTGTCTATCTCGATTTCTTGAATAGTTTCCCTGGAGGTGTTGTTTTCTTGATCAAAAAGACCGGTTTAAATGCCCCGCTCAAGTGAAGTAGAGCTCAAAGACGGAATTTTTAAAAAAGAGAAGAATAGGTATTGTAATGTTTAGCGTTGCCGCCCGATGTTAAGTGCAATCGCTTCTATATGTGACACTGACTATCACTTACAATGCAAATAAAAATTTATGCTTTGATTTCGCTTCTAATAGACGGCAGGTTTAATTATTTTTGGATGTTTTGCATTCGTTCTTCCTTTTTGTTTTTCCTCCTTGTTTTTTTTACATCTTCATTTTTTTAAATATTAACTCAAAGAGGAGTTTTTTTTTTTTTTTACAATTTCCATTATGAGCAAATACCTAAGATCGCTTTTGTTGTAAAAATGTGTAGTGAGAGAACTTGAAAATTGCATATGTAGCGAAATGTCTTGTAGAATGTTATACATACATAGTGATAGTGATAAATAGTTTTGTGAAAGAGTTTAGCTGAGTTAGTTTAGAAATTCGATAGGCTCGTTTGCCCTCATAACTGCGGTCATAATAAAGAGCGAATAGACATAGAAATCAATAAGAGTAAGGAGTCGGTGTTTTGCATCTTTCTGTCTTTCTAATTCTTACTATTTTTTTTTTTTTTCTAAATGTGTACGACCTGTCAATTCGACTTATGATAATTGGTTGCCTTCTTTTAATATAAGAGGTTTTAACTTCTTTCGGAATACTTACAGTCTGGAGGAACTTTTTTCACTTCATTTTTGACATTTTAAGGAAATTTTATGTAAATGCAAAGGAAGTCTTTAAAAAAATTTTATAGAAACTCAATCCAGAAATAGGCCTTTTCCCATATGGATTAAAATGCATATCCTCTCTCTCCTTTTCTCCCTTTCTCTCCTTCTCTCTTTCTCTCTCTCTCTCCCTCCCTCTCTATTTCTCTAGTGTATGCCAAATGTAAACGTACCAGAGGCAAAATTTAATTATGAATCCGTCATAGTACACAAAATTTCCCAAAAAAAAAAAACAAAAAAAATAAAAAATAAATTTATAAAAAAAAAAAACGACAAATGAAACATGCAAAGGAAGAAATTGCAATCAAAGAATAAGTTTGCATTTGGAAGACTCATACCATTCAGACGCGGACATATTGCAAGCAGTAAGTACGACAGGCGAGCATTGCAGTAAATGCAATTTGATTGCTTTTGTTGTTGTTATTGTTGTTGTTGTTGGTGTAGGTTTTTTTGCAAGCAAATGCATTTGCGGCCAAAGTAAAAGATAACGAAATCGTGGGGAGAACCAAAGTCAGTCGAATGGGCAAAAACGTACGTACGAACGGACTTACCACCCAAGATTGCAATATACCAACAATAAAATCAAACAATACAAGTCTGCATACGGAGGCGCGTATGGAGTAAGATAGAGGCAAGCATTTGTAAATAAATAAGGATATGAAAAACATTACTCATACAAACACACACACACACACAGAAACACATGGCCACGCATAATACCGAAATGTAAAAAAAAAAAATGAAAAGAAAAAAATAAATATAAAAATTGAAGGATTTGCTTGGATGCAAACACTAGAAAGCCAACAATTTGCAATTTTGCAAATCAAACTCATAAAAAGTCGAGACTATCTTTTCCTAGCCCCTTCTTCTCGCTGCCCGTCGTCATTCTCTTCTCTATACATATATTGTATGGCTTTATACACCATTACAGCCATTACTAGTACTTACGAGTTGAGCTCTTGCGAAACTTTTGGGCCAAAGGATATTTTACACACAAACACGCATACACACACATACACACACAATCAAGTGCAAGTATGTGTTGGCATTGTATTGCAATATTGGCTGCATTGCGGACTTAATGCATCTTTCAGTAATAAAAAATAAAACACTTACCCGAAAACTCACACACACACACACACGTATGTAAATGCATATAAACAAATATCTGCTTGTACTGGAAAAATTGTTGGCAACAAAAAATAAAAAAAACAAAAAAAAGATTTCAACTTTCCTTTTTTCAATTTGTTTTTAACATATAAACTAACATATACACGCACGTGTACACTTATACACATACATGCATACGCTTACCCATATGTGTAGAGAAGAATTGCTTGTTGTTTGTTTGCTCATCATCTATGAAAGTGCATTGAATGCGTTTCAGTGTGTGTATATATGTAAGTATATATTTTTATATACACATGTGTGTGTGTGTGTGTGTGTGTGTGTATGTAATGGCGTTTAATGTAATGGTTTATATATGGATTTTGACTATTTCAATATTTTTGTTGTTGTCTATTTACGTCTTTTACCTATTTCTGTTTTAGCCCCGGCCAACCAACACCGCCTACTTACCCGCTAAGCAGCAGTAAGGCAATCATTGATATATATGCCTAAAGTCCTTATTATCCGTTACTATAAATGCTTAACAGTGCAAGTAAGAGTATATGGCCTGTTCATTTGTGTTTGCTCATATATATATATATATATATATATATATATATATATTTGTGTCTAAGTTGAATAATGCACATTGTTGGCAAGTGTTCATAAGCTAAGGCGTGTATATAAGAGCTTATAAATAAGCATAGATACGCATATGTTGTTGTGCTTATATGTGAATATGTATCTATGTATGTAATGGCTAAAAGATAAGTTGCATTACGAGTTTTAACTAAGAGTGCAAAAAAGTTGCAATCTATATATCCACACACGCACATATATTTTTATATATATTTCTGTTTTATTTCCTATGCCGCCTTACTGGGCTATATCTCTACTTTACTTGACTCAAACCATATTCGTTAGCGTTGCTAACTATATATGTATATATATATACACATATGCATATGTTACAATCGTCTCTTATTGTCTGCTCATCTCTGCCTCACTTAATCTCATCTACTGTATACATTTGCTTATTTGCCGATACAAAAACGGCCTCCATTCGTATAGAAAAAATGCATTTCTATAATACATCTCTCAAGTTAACCGAAATCGCTTGGCAATATGCATATATAACATAGATAAATAACAACAGCAACAACGACGACAACGACAACAAATGCAACAACAACAAGAACAACAACAACAACAACAACAACAACAACAACAAGAGAAAAGTTTTCAATTAAAAAGAATTGCTTTTCACTACCATTATCAAAATCCCTCCTCAACCTTACAGCCTTCATCATAATACATACTTACGGGTGCACATATATGTATATGCATACGATTGTTTCAAATAAATTTTGTTGTTAGGCCTGCGTTTTCTTGTTTTTTTTTTTTTTCGAAATATATGCATTTTATGCTTATTAGTCATCTTTTTTTCGTGTTATTTATTATTGTGCTGTTACTGATTAGTTGCTGTTGCTTATAATTTGCAACATTTCATTAGAAAGATTACAATTTTTTATATTCATACGTTTATTTGGTTTTGAAAGCGACAAAAAACGTTTCTTTGATAATCTGTTTGAATATTAAAGATTTCAAGAAAATAAGTGCTAGCGAGTAGTAAGAGATTAAGTTATATATATATATTCCAACCAAATATTTAATCGTTAGTAAAAATTCAATAGCTTTTTAATATTTATACTTTCAATTGTAGACCTTTCAATTAGGTCTTCAAATTTTCAAGAGTTTAATGGCTCTTCAAACCTTTCAAGCTTTTAGAGATTTAAAGCTTTTCAAATATTTTAAGCTTTTCAAACTTGAAAGCTTTTCTGGCTTTTGAAGATCTCTTAGAGTTTAACCAGACGATGAAACTTTCAGAGCTATAAAGCCCTTCAATTGTTTTAAGATCTCCAAGACTTAAAGCTCTGGCAGCCGATAGAGATTTCAGAGATTTAAAGCTTTTCAAGACGATGCTTTAAAGTTTTAATACCCTTCTAGCAAGACGAAGAAGATTTGAGAGATTTCAAGATTTCTCTTCAGGCCGGTCAAAGTTTCAGCGCTTTAAAGCTCATCAAACCTTTGGAGTGAATGAAAATTTTAAAACTATAAAACTCTTGAAGCCAGCCATTCAGAATTTTACAACATTTGAAGGCTTTCAAAGTCGCAAAGCTTTCAAGAATTTGAACCTTTAAAGCTTGGTTTCTCCCATACATCTCATAGCTATAACGCTCTGAAACCTTTTTAAGCCCAACGGCAAATCCTGCTGGTCTTTCCCTAGTTTCATTTCCGATAATTGTGAAGAAAAGCAAACGTAAGGTAATGTCGTTGAGTGTGGTCCACTTATAAGTTGTAGATAGATACAGAATAATAAACACAGACAGAAAAACTTTCTTGTCATGTCAATGAAATGTCGGTGATATATAAAAGCCAGCAAGCAAACGAACGGTGAAGAGATTGTGGATGATGCGCCGCTTTTTACTCGGATTATATGAATGAGGATATCCATCAAAAAATCAATTCAAAATTATTTGCCGATTATTTGATTTAAGCTTATTTGTCTATCTGTCCTTCTGGTGTCTGCCCGCATATGTTTGTGTTCAAGATATGAGACGAACAAATAATAGATGGAAATATACAATACAACCCTTTGTACATTTTGGTATGTCTAAGAAGTCGTTATGAATTTGTATAGGGTATTTAATGGTCGATTTTGCCTGGCTATAATATTGAGATACATTGTAGATAGATTATCGCTAGTTCAAGATAAATTATGCCTAAAAGTCTATCGTGAAAATAGTTCCGTCACAAAAATCTTAGCGGTTTGCATAGATTTGCTCGAGATGCTAAATATCTCTAGTTGGCCCTAAAGTAAGAATAAGTTTTATATTTGTTTTTGTCTTTGGACAAATTTTTGATCCATGTCCAAGTAAATGTTAATCATTGAGTGATGCATCAGTAACAATGCATTTGCAGATAAGTTGCAGTCTAATAGCACATTGTTCTCGACACACACATACACACGCCAAAGTACTCGGTATTGTGACTCCAACCTTGACAAAGGGCGGTAAACTTTCTGTTATTTGTGTTTCTATAATAAGTCCCTTTGGAAAGCCAAATGGGGGAGAGTAGTCGTATACGTGTACGTGTACGTATACGTTTTATGTGCGCTATAGTAAACTCTTTGCATTTCCTCCCACTGGGGTTTAGCGAGTAGGTTTTTGTTTCCTTTCTTTATCTGCCTCTTTGTTGTTCTTGTTGTTGTTGTTGTTTTTATTATTATTATTTTTTTTTTAATGTCCGCTTAAGCTGGTCAGCCATGGGTTCTTTCATTTAATGCAATTCTTTTCCTACAAATTTATTTCACGTTTAACGAATTTCTTCTTTCTCTGCACGTAATTGTTGTTGCTTATAAATGCGAGTGTTTGAGTTGAGAAGTGAGTGAGTGTGTGAGTGAGTGAGTGAGTGAATGAGGGTGTGAGTGTATGCATTATTTGTTTTAATTTTAATAAAACATTTTGTGGGTATTACCGCTTCTATTGCCACTAGAACAACTCTTGGCATCTTCACCTCAAACCTCGGCGTCCTACTATGCGAAAACTGAACAAAACAAAAATAAAAAAAAATAAAAAAATAAAAAAAAAATCTTTGCATCCGGTTGCATTCATTTGCTATTTGCTACTCTTCCTTTTAAAGCTACCCGATTGCCGTTCTACTCATGTCTTGAAGCCTAAAAAGTCATCTTTGAATTTGTTTTGTATTTTTTGTTTTATTTCTTCTCTTTTTTTATTTTTTTTTCTTTTTTTTTTTTTTTAATTAATTAATGTGTGCAGCAACTCAAGAGTAACGAAAGCAGCAAAACATCAGCATCAGCACCGGCAGCGGACTTAGTTTGGAGGACTAGAGTGAATTTCCTACAAGCGGCGGGAATAGATTTTTCCCCTTTTTACCCACTATATAGTCCTCCATCATTCTTAACCTCTTCATCAACTTGATTTTCGTTGTCCTCTTCTGCATAATTTAAAAGCATAATTTCCAAGCGATTCTATTCTCTACCTGCAACGTTTACTTTTCAAGTTACTTGAGAGTTTTTTTTTTTACTTTTATTTTTATTTTATTTAATTTTTAGTTTCTCTCTCTTTCTCTTTCTGTAACTTAAGTAAATTTTTTTGTTTATTTGGTTTGTTGTTTTTGTTGTTGTTGTTGTTTTTACTTACTTGGCAACTAAACAAATACCTGGCTTTTAAATTCTTAAACATATTATATGCAACTACTCTTGCAGTCATTAGCATTAAACTCTTCTCTAGGGCGGGCGGGCGCAAGGAATTTGCATGAAACTAAAGTACATATTAGTACAGTGTTTCCAAAGTTATGAAAACTTTTTTTTTCATTTTTTTTTTTTTGAAAATAAAGGTCAATTTAATATTAATGAACTGAAATAAATGTAATACAAATAATAAAAGTATCTAAAATGCTTGAAAAATAATCTCTTCTTCTTCTTCTTTTTCTTTTTCCTTTATTATTCTCAAGAACAACTTATGAAATTGGTTTGTGCATGTATAAACTTGCAACTTTCGTGAGGCCTATGAAGTTCCTTAGTTAAGATTGTTGACGATATCAGGAGTATAAATATAGACTTATGTCCAGGCATACATTGACATATATTAATGAGATTGGAATGCAAAAAGTTAGAGGTTCTAACAGGAAAGAGAAACCATCATATTGATGGAATGAAGAAAAAAACCACTCGAGGTCGCAGTGTGTAAAAGCGAAGGGAATGAAAATCATCTGGAGTCTTACAGAAATGCGATCATGTCTCATAGTGTAGCAATAAAAAACGCTAAACTGAGGTGTGAAGATATAAATAATGATTCGTGGGACTTGTCGCACAAAACGATAATCAAAGAAAGCCTATACATACACTGCGTAAATAATCCTAGAAGAGCTATATATATACATATATATATATATAGAGAGACATATGGCCGGATTTCCCCAATCATTTATACTTGCGCCTTACACTGGCCAGTTGTGGAAAAGCCAGCTTCTGGTCTGCGACTACAAAGTCCGGTAAGCCATTAAATAGCCGGGTGTCCTCCTGGACAACATGGGCGCTTTCCAAAGAGTGCTGCTATGCAGATTATAAAATGAATTGAAGAGCTGGGGCAACAGTTTGGCCTTGTCAAACGACCAGGTGAAAAGTTAGGTTCACCCTAGCCTACGCGCAAATGATGTACGTCGCCCACATTTGAACAGAGAAAGTATTACAAAGTAAACTTCCTCTGCGAAAGCCGGAAGGGGTTCAAAGGCTGTGCACGGTTGAGGATGATATCTGCCCAATGCACCGTCCCAACGGCAACGGCAACTGTTTTGGTAGGAATATTACGCATCGAGGTAATAGTGAAGCAGCAATTATGTGTCCGTAAAAGAACGTGGACATACACCCTCACCCGACACGTAAAAGAATGGGTGGGGAGGAAACGCGGAGCAGCCAATTTTTTTCTAACCAAATTTTTCATTGGTCGTTTGTGCTGCTTTACGACGAGGTTCAGCATACGCTGTTCGTCTGTCCGGCTCACAGACCGTAGGAAATAAATTTTTACGAGTCGAAAATTTTAACTGGGAAAGAGAGAATAACGAAGTTACCATCAATTTTAAATGGATTTTGAAAGCGGAGTCGCCCAAATATTGCCAGCCTGTTAAGCAGCGCAAGCAAACAAACAAATTTTCTAAAACAACATCTTTCGGGTCTGGCGAAAATGCGATGAATTTCTTTAAGAGAAGAAATTTAAGAAAAAAAGAGGAAATGTTAATCAATAAGTTAGGTTAGGTTTTCCATTTTTTTGATTTTCATTTATTGCCAACTTTTCATAAAGGAGTAGCGCGGTCCGTTACTTCTAAATGGAAACGTATATAACCACGACTCATCAATGAGTTGGTTGACTGAGTTTCTTGAACGATATTTTTCGCCCACATTTGACATTTAATAGCATGATTTATATTATGAGTAAGATTAGCGGGACGAACTGCTATTATTCGTTTAAAATCATGTTCATTATAATAGTTGGAATTTTCTCGAGCAATCTCTTTTTCTTCGTCAATAAGGTTTTCTTTGGATAATAGCAATTCATCTTTAGGAACATAGAATGTTCCGCTATTTAATTCAATATCCTTATCCTCGACATATACCTCCGGGAAATATTCGAATAGTAGCGGGGGATCAGCCGTACATGATATCCAGAGTTTTTTCACAGTACTTTCGCTAGGTAGTTCATCGATATACGTTCTTAGAGTTTCGGGGGCTTCTTCCGGCATATCTGCACCTCTCTTGTAGTTATCAATCTTAAATCCAATAACCTTATTCACTTTTAAGAAGAAGCATGGCTTCAGATGATGGTAGCCGAGATCAAGTTCATCAATGCACGGACCAAAACGTTTTGGTGGCACTTGGCCATATTTGGCTAGACTTTTAAATATCTTTTCCGTATACAAATCGATTTGTTTTTCGATATCCTCGTTATACTCAATTCTCTTTTCGCCTCTTTCGATAATGCACGGTTCAAAACTAAGACCTGGCTGATCCATAAAATATCGAGGGCGTTCACTTGAAAGTCCCGAAGCGAACACATAATAAAGTAATGACCAATAGAGAACAATGCAAGTCCAAAAGATGACAATAAACAGAAATATGAGAAACCAACTCAACGGCGTTCGTCCGCATAGCTCTCCTTCCTCGACGTTAAATAACTTTCTCGCTAAATTATCTTCTTTCCCGTATCTTCTTTCTTCTTCTTCTTCATGACGAAAGCGTTTTGGCAAAACGAAAGGCTGATCAGGCATTTTCGTTTATTCTTTGACTTTATATTTCTTCTCTTTCCAAAAAAGAATTTTTTTCCTTATCGACAAAAAGCTGTTTTACAAATTTTTCTTTTTTCTTGAAATAGTTTTTAAAATGATTAAATTCTCGTAGGTAACGCTACAGAAAACAATTTAATGACATTGCTCTTCTCCGCCATAATCATTTATTACATATTGTTTTGTTTTCTTTTCATTTCTTTGTGTTTAGATCACATCACCTCTATTTCCATTTACTTAATAAATTCAATGAAATCATCTCAAAGGATGGACCTTAACATTAATATTAACATTCAGCTCTGCTAATGATATTTTTCTTAAATATTTTTTGTTCTATTCTCAAAACTCATATTAATATCGAGCCATTGAAGTAGCGATAAACATATATTTTATCACAACAAAGTGCTAAGGTTTGCCACAGAAAGAAAACGATACTTTTTTCAATTGGAGTAAAGGAGAGAATGCATGAATGAGGCGAATTTTACCGACTATATTGAGTGTCCTGGTCATTTTCACTATAAATTATGGGGAAATGACGAAAATATATTTGATTGTGATTATCTAGCAGTGGGGTAAGATGGTGTGTACGATAAAATGGTGTACTTCGCACTAGCCACTTACACCAACTTTAATCGCCCAAAAGTAGACCACAAATTTCCGATGTGGGCCAGAGATTTAAGGCAGATATTCCTAATTGCGTGTTATGCAGGTCTTAATATGGTGACGATTAAAGCGTGTTAAGTAATCTTGGTACGCTCGAACATCGGCTTGAGGCGCTCTGTATCGTGATTGTCTATAGACAATTTCATCAAAAGTATTCTGCGCAGACACTAGTATCTATTCAAAACTCCTTTTCAAGCTTAAAATTACTTCAATATTTTCCCGCTGCACCGGAGTAGCGTGCATGTTGCAAGAAAGTTGCCACCTAGAGGAGTTTCTCTACTCTGCTCTACGGTTGCTATTATTACTACTACTATTGCTACCGCTGCAACTGCTCGCTCTTTCCCCTCTCGTCCACCACTTTTTATATAACCCTCTTTCCGTTCGGTCACTAATCGTTAAAAAAAAGAAAAAAACATACTACAGGAGCATAAGAATCTTGCATTGTATTTATTTTTGCTTGCATGAAAGCACTTGTTTCATTCACAAATTTTGGGTCGTCCGAGAAGCATCGCGTACCCGAAGTTCGTGCATAATCGTATTACTGAACAAATAAAAAAACTATAGTGAGTCACTTCCTACCTTTTAATACCGTACATCCCAATACAGTTATTCATGTAAGTGGTTCAATCTGGACCATTTATAGTAGCGTTTGTCCTTGAGTCAAAACACGTCGATGTAATAAATTTCATCAAAATATCTCTAAAAATTTGCAATCTGCAGGCTGAAAACAACGCAAACGTACGGATAGAAAAACTTAGATCGATGCAAAGATAAGACAGGTAAGTCTATCTCATGTCCTTCTGGGTGTCCCAACAAACTTAATATATCGTTGTACAAGAGGAGGCGTAAAATACAAAGAGTATTACATGAGTAGTGGTGGCATAAATAAATTGATTGAATCGATACTAAAAAGCACAAGATCAACTTAAGACGCAAGCTGCTCATGTAGAAAATTTTTTAAGATTGCATTTTAGATCTGTTTAATAGAAGGACGGACAAATACTGAAGTACATGAGAGACGGTCGTGACTTAATGAATTGCTCCAATTATATATTGATAAAGAAAAGAAATATTTTGTGGAGTTTTATGTGCACCACTTACCCGCTTTGCAAACACTTTACAAATCTAATTTACCCCGTTGGTGGATATAATAAAAATAAAATAAGATTATAATTAAAATTAATTAAAAGTGCATCAGCAGAGTTTATTGCTATGTAGTGTGGGTGTTTGTGCGTACAAATGAATGCATATTATTTCTATGGTCTTTTTCTCAGAAAAAATCTAAAGAAATATTCACATAATAAAAATGGAACTCATTCAAATTTCTTACACTGAAAAAAAATTATACTATAAAGCGAAAATATTACAAATTTAGAATTAAGTCTACCAATGACGGATTGTATTAAGTAAAGTTATTAATCTTAATCAGCCTTATCTGTATTGCTATATAACACATGACTGCTTAAGGGAATTTAGATTTCTTCAATAATATCTTCTGGTGAAACTTTATGGGCTTTTAGTATTATATAACTTATTATCTTCACGTTATCCATTAGTAGCTCTTATTAGTAGCTATTATTGATCTTCGCGTTAGTCATTCAATAGTTCAATAAGCTTTGTCTTCTGGTAATTACACATGATACCGTCTCAGAAAGTTGGATAAGGTTTCTATTTCATATCATCTGCATAAAGATCTAATGACAGGAAGTTTTAGTTTATAAGGTTTTTCAAGTTATTCATGGACCCTAAGGCGTTAAAGGAGACACGACAAGTAAAGAAGTGTGAACTTAATATGTGATGTCAGAATACTGGTTCTGATCATTTGCAGTTTTTGAGGTTATGTTGTGGCACTTGCACTACAGTTTTATTGACATCGTCACTGTTACTCAAAGTTTACTATATTTTTTCAGATTAAAGAAAGAAGAAGAATTTTTAATAAAACCATCGGTCCCACAGAATTATTTTCTGTGTTGTGAATTACTTCGGACTGCCGCATAGCCGAATACCAAATCATGTTTTGCGGCTTCAAGTCACAGAGCAGTAGATCATACTTGGTCATAGCTGTAGGGAGTTCTAAGTCGGTAGAGGCATTTTTAGATCGTTATCTTATCTGAAAACGTGTGCGATGTCCACGCATACAACTCCATATATAAAAATAGTATTTCGTAGAGTATTGCCTTCCACTGAATAGATGATAGTCGCGACTACCAAATCGGGGTTCGCGGGTTTAAATCTCAGTACAGTAGATTCCTGTAGTGAGAACTCAGTCGGTAAAGATATCTTCAGATTTTTACCTTTACATAAACTTAGCTTTATCTCCAGACCCATTTCCATCAAAATCTATTTACTGTATTCCGCCCGCTATCCATGCAAATAACTTTACGTATTGATATAACACTTCTTAGGGTATTAACTGACTCTGAATAAATAAGTGTTGCGACCGCCAAGTCGGTGTATGTGGATTCAAATCTTAGTGTGGTTTGATTATAGTTGGCCGTACCTATAGTGAGTTCTCAGTCGGTAAAGGCATAGACAGGTGCAGTCAGGTACATGTCTATTTCTTCGTAACCATAAGTACACGTAGAGGACACTTCCCCTGAGTAAAAAGAAAAAGAAATTTGTGCTGAGCTCGGGAGACAACTTTCTTCCTAAATACATCCCTGAATGCCTTTTTAAGTTTATTTTCTTCGATTTTTCTCCTTAGTGCTTAGATTTACACTGTATTATGTATTTGCATTCTGGTCAATGCCTATCCCCACCGACTTTTTCCTTACGGTGATATAATGAGGTTTTTAGCCGAACTTTTTTAAATATCATATTTTATGCAGCCTCCTTTTTAGATCTATTTTCTCCGAATGCTTATTTTTTAAGGAGTCTTCCTTTAGCCGGTGCTTTATTGAATCGTATATTATTTCAAGAGCTCGTACTATATTTTATTCCAGATTTTCTTTCTCAAAGTTCTGGGTGAGTGTACGTACTTTCACTACAAATCTGCTATTTCTATTCTTTCCAAGATTTATTGATTTTTCCCCAGCTTACCGAGTCACGACTTTGATCGAATTTCAGGTTAATGTGCCTTCGATCAATTTATATTCTCTCCAAGGCTTACTTTACTTGGTGTGCTGCGTAATGTTCTTAAGTTCATATTGAGCATAGATTCTATCATGAGGATTCTTTTCGAATTCTTAACATTGACTAATGTCTCGGCATTCTACAATATTCCCATAATTTTTTCTTAAAATTCCTGGAATTATGCTTTAGCTTCACTTCTGCTCTGCAAATCTTTTGCGAATATTCGTTTATTTCCCGATTTGTCTTTTCAGCTGTCAGTTGGATCGGTGTATGTTAGCCCCAAATGTGTATCAATACCTCTTTTGTTTTTCTAACTTCTTGGGTTAAGGCTACGCGTGGAAACCAGCGTAAGCTTTGCATTCTTTGACTATCTCCTCGGCCGGACCTTTAATGTTACATGATGCCGTCTGGCAACTTTTTAAAGGCTATTTTCTTTTGATTTCTCGCTTGAGATCTCTTAGATCACCGGCTGGGCCGTTAATATTACATGATGCGTTTGGCAACCTCTCAAAAGACATTTTGCTTTGATTTCTCGCTTGAGATCTCTTAGATCACCAGTCGGGCCGTTAATGTTACACGATGCGTCTGGCAACCTCTCAAAGACTATTTTTTGTTGATTTCTCGCTTAAAATCTCTTAGATCAGCTTCAGTACTTTTGGGCTTTTTTGAGTATATACGAGTGTATGCGTTCATTTCCACCTTTGATTTGAAAATTAACCTCAAAATCTAATTTTGTTTCATTGCGTATCCTCCGGTTTCTTAAAAATTCGTAAATATTATGAAACATCGAGGTAACCTCGATGGATTCAAATTATTTGGCCACTTTTTGATGGTAGAAAAGCATACAAAATTTTAAAAACAACATGAAAGAGGTTAAGAGTCCTCTCTCATAAGCATTATTTTTCTTTGCGATTTCTGAAGTGTATTTTAATGTAAATTATAACAAATATAACTGTAAATAATCAAAAGAATAAAAACAAGAAAATGAATAATAAGATGTGAGTAGCAGAGAGGCAGTGCGGTAGAGGCACCAAAAAATGTGTGAAAGAGAGAGGGAAGGTAGCTGAAATTAAAAGAAAACGAAGGAAATAACACTAAAAAAAAAAAATTCATTTATCCTATTTAGACTTCTTGCAATTTTTAGAGGTATTACTACCGCAGTGACTGATGTTGTTGCCTGCTTTCAAATACATAAGCAACCAGGCACGCCGTACACATCGCGTACCAAAAAACATTCAAGCAAACGTGTATTTTACATAGAGCGCAAGAATCTTTTACATAAGTATTTCATTCGTGGCTCCTTTTTCTTGGTATGAGATAAGGGAGGCGGCTTATAAACCGACAACCATCGCATCGCATCCCATCACATCATCTCAACTCATCTCATCTCGCTTGTCAGACTTTGCGGGCACATGCAACCGAGTTAACTCGGCTATGTGACGTTAATGGTTTCATGTGACATGCTCTCCTTTTCTTTATGTTGCACGTGTATGAATATTTGTATGTATTTTTGTTTGTAAATATATATATATTTGTTCGTATATGCAATGCACTTGTTGTCAAAGCTTAATTGAAGGCATCAAGATTTTGTATACTTTCACAAGCGACTTGACAAAAAGATGCAGACTCAGCCGCAAAGTATAATCTCGGCGTTAGTCTTAAAGCCCACAACATGAGGAACAACGCGACCGATGTGCTTGCTTGCCTTCCAAAGAGTGTACGAGGATGTTTGCCAACGAGTTGTTTTCTTTTTCTCTTTTCTTATTTTTTTTCTTTTCTTTTTTTATTATTATTATTTTCTCTGCATTAATTTTCTTTTTATGAATCTTTTGTTTTCCTTTTGAATGTTTTGTATTTGTGCATAAATGCACAAATAAGAGCCTTGCTACAATCTTTTTTTTTGTGTGTGTTGTTTTTTTTTATTTTATTTTTTTATGAAGACAATTCTAAGGTATAGTACTTGAAATTAAGTAACGTAACGTAAACGTCTGACTGCTTCGTATTTGAGAACTATAAGCCGTACAACTGGTGCATAGTTGAATTTATAGAAATATATATATGTTTATATGTCGAAATACATACAAATATATGGGTATGAATGTATGTATTTACATAAAGATATTTAGCTTTATACCTTATGGGGTTTAAGTAACGAATGCAATTAAGATTCAAGTTATTAACTTACACTTATATAAAAGTATAAAAAAATCATAAAAGTCTAGCAAGGGAACAATTTTACACTAAGAATAATATTAAGTAAAAATGAAAAAAAATATTAAAAAGAATTTAGTTAAGCACAAATAATCGTACATATATAAGGGGTTATAGACGACATTGAAGGAATTAGCATCCCACATAACAACGACAAGGATATAAGCAATGTAGGATCGGTCGAAAAGTATGAATACTAGAGCCTTACCTAACATTCGTAGTTATTCCATTCCGCAGCTGACGAACGAAGGGAACGGAGTCAATAGCTTTACCTAAGAGTCATCATAACTCTTGTTAGTAGTCATTTACGTAACGAACAAGATTAGGAAGTTAAGAATAGTCGCATCAACCTAATAATATAGCGGATATTAAAGTTTCATGGTAATTTTATTTTGTAGTCGTTCATGTAACGAACGAAGGGCGGGTGTATAAGCAATCTAACGTCATTCTAATCGGTTGCACACTAGAGCCTTATCATCCTAGTTACTCCGTTTCTTTTGGTAGTCGGAATGAAGAGCAAGATTGTATGCAATTTAGCGTCATTCTAATAGCGTGCACACTAGAGAATTATCATCGTAGTTACTTCGTTTCGATTGGTAGCCGGAATCAAAAGCAAGATTATAAGCAATATAGCGCAATTCTAATCGCGTGTACACTAAAGCCTTAACATCGCAGTTACTTCGTTTCTTTTGGTAGCCGGAATGAAGGGCAAGATTGTAAGTAATGGAGCGTCATTCTAATAGCGTGCACACTAGAGCCTTATCATCGTAGTTACATCGTACGATGGACAAGGGTGTAACCAAGGGTGTAAGTACCTAAGAGTCATCGTAAGCCATTCATCTAACGAAGAAGAGCGTAAGCTGCCTGGCAATAGCACAATAGTGGCTGCGTGAAAGCCTTACCTAAGTTACACAGTAAATCCACTTCGTCCCCTTTTTCTTTTTTTTTCCTATTTTATCTTCTTTTCCCGGGTTTCTTGTTGATGAAATTTTCTGAAGACACAAGCTAAAGTTTAAAAAATTGTTTCAAAAGTGCGATCATATATTCTTTGCGTGGGAGATGCTTAACCTTGTTTTCTCTAAAGACACCTCCTTTTTTGGAAAGATATTTTCTTTTCTGATCCGTTTTGCTTAACTATTCCTCAATAGTCTTGTTACGCTACCTTAACGTCTTTATTCAAGATCCTGCTTCTCAACTTTTGTTTTTGGATTATATTCGTTTCGCGATCAGTTAGTTTGCTAGGCCATGCAAAGAATGTGACATGAACGTTGATTAAAGATTCGATTCGATTCTGTTACGGAACGAAAAACCTTTGAATTGTAAATAAAATGATTTAATATCATACTAATATTCGTTTTTATTACAAAGTTTCTTTCCATTGACAATTATTCTTTATCAATATTAACTATTATTATGAAATATATTAATTATGGTCATTAATGAGTCACGGTTTAAAAACAAAATTATAATTAATGTGATATTAAATTTAAGTTAATTTTTCTATTAAAGTTAACAATTGAATGCAAGATACTTAAGAACCTTTATTTTCGTATTTTATAATCTTATCCTGAACACAACATTAACAATTGATGAAAAGATTCTTTGAAGGTCACGAAAAGTTAACGCGAATTTCAGACTCGAGCGTCCGAAGCATTTTATGAATAGATAGCCAAAAAATGTTGAATTGATTTTTTTCCCATTGGAGTATCCAAACAATTACATGGCGGACGCATGTGCAAGTTACTTTGTGTGAACATTACCCACCCACACGCCCTACATTTCACTATGATGCCTATAGCATCCTCGAATTAAAAAAAAAACCATGTCGATGACTTTAATTTCTTTCCTTTATCGACTTCGTGACATATGTAGAGATTTACAATTCTTTCAAAACATTTCCAACCTTTCCAAAAAATTGGTACATGATTTCCTGCCAGCCTTTTCTTAACGGTGGATAGGTTCCTTAGAAATTTCTTTAAAACGGAGAGATTTTCTGTAATAAATACAGTACATGAGTAAATTGTAGAAAACCACGTAAGACGAAAATAAGAAGCTCTATTATGTTCAGAAAACATATAAATTTTAATCAATGTTATATGCAGACGTAGTGGTTTAGAGCAGTAAAACTATAAATAGACAATTTCGATTTAATTCATAAATAAAAGTGGGGAGGACAAGATTGAAAGAGCAGCAAACCCTTTCAAAATTTATTAATGAAAAACTCAAAATTAACGTAGGGCAAGGTTGACTATTACAAGCTTGACCTTACACGATTTCTCCTAACACTACTCGTTCACTGTTTTCATGATAAAATGCCAAAAACTGTATATCGTTACCATGCCAATGTTTGCTTTTTGTGACAGCGAATCCAAAATCACATTCGATGATTCAGATCAGATTCCAGTTTTGTAAAACAATCCTTTTTTTTTTGCCAAAAAACCTATTATGTTTCACTTATTTTCGTCTAACACTAGCAACTTATTAAGAGTGAATTTTCTTCCCATCTAAAGGCTTACTTTTCATGAGAGAACACTTATAAGGAGAGGAACCTAAAAGATACCAATCCAAACAAAGGGGACTGTTCTTTTTCGAATCAATTTTCATTATAAAATATGAGAGATTATTTAGTTTGCTGTCCTTTAAAGGTGTACCTTGATAAAAATGTCTATATGGGAAGGAGCCTACATAGCCTACATGATACATAGTTCGATCCGATTCGAAATTTGCGCGTTTATTTAAGTCGCGGAAATATTGTTTTTAGGGATATTTTGATGATGAAATAAAAATTCTTTTTTTTTTTTAAAACTTCTTTTAGTGAAGCCTAATATCAGGGGTGGTCATAACAATTGTTCAATTCACTTTGAGTAACCTTCGTCCTGGCCTGAATATTTGCCGCTAGATCAAATTATACCATAATAAACGAAAAATCGCGCTGCATACACTAATGATACATAGGATGGAGAGACGGACAGACAAGCGCATCTTAAATCCTAATTGTACAACAACAAAATTCTAATTTGTAGCAACAAATATCCGTGCTTCCTTACTTACTCAAGGAACTAAAAGTTTGTAAAAACATTCATAAATTTAAAAGTTGCTTAAGCTTCTCTAGCGAAGCTTCTTGAAGCATTATACAGCTTAAAGTTTCTTAGATTATCTAAGCAAATAAAAAAAAATTTTTTTGATGATTAAATTTTCCTCAATAATACGAATATTGTATGGATAACACAATGGTTGTGGGTTCGAATCTCAAGTGCAGTAGAGTCTTTTATTAAAAACTCGATAGACTACATTAATAATAATAATAATAATAATAATAATAATAATAATAATAATGTAATAAGAGATAAACTCTGAGACTAAACTCTTAAAGCATTCGCGTCTAAGCGTACGTATCGACTTTATTGCAACGTCTACCGCACTTGAGATTTGAAGCCACGACCATTGAGTTGTAAGTCGAGATCCTTTGCCTACTCGGCCACACAGGCGGATAATTAGGAATTAAATTCTTTACGATTTCATGGAAAATCAATTGGAGGTCCTCGCTCGATTATTTCCGTACATTGCATTTCAAGAGACGTTTAGTGTCATTGTTACGCTAACAGTACCCTATGTTTTTCATTGTTGATTCTAAATTTAATTTTATTCCGATTATACCCGATACTACTTGTGGTACAAGAGTATGTTAGATAAGCGGTGTCCCAGAAAGACTTGAGCTGAACGCATCTTTTATTATACCGATCGATTCAGAATAACTTTTTAAGCCGATCTAAGCTTTTCTGTTCGTCTATTCTTCTGGTATTCTAATGGTTAGATGTGTGTGTGTGTGGGTGTGTGTTTCACTGAAGTTGAAGCCCAAAGGTTTCGGATTGGCAATTGCCTATATACTGGTGTCCTTTGTATAAGGCAGAGTGCGTGGCGAAACACGATTTCATTATTACACGGTGCGGAACTCGTGTTTATTATAAAGACGGTTTTGATGTAACAGCATTTTAAAAAATCCGGGAATGCATTTCACTGGATTTCTTTCCAATTACGCTCAACAAGCTTTCAGTGAGAAAGAACTTATTTAACTACTAAATACCTTAACTCGCTTCAAGCTTAACTTAAGTATAACTTGAAGTATATTTGGAATGAAATTTCAGTGATCATAAGATTTTACTCCTTAAGACATGGTTCCGATATAATACGGTACACGTTTGTTTCATTTACATTATTTCAAAGTTTAAATTAAATTCTTTTTGCATTGAATAAATAAATAAAAATACAACACGGTTTTGATATATCACGGTGTGAATT
Organism: Glossina morsitans morsitans; assembly: GCA_001077435.1. NCBI lineage: Eukaryota > Metazoa > Arthropoda > Insecta > Diptera > Glossinidae > Glossina > Glossina morsitans. The sequence goes on along the minus strand of CCAG010019222.1, from coordinate 25,768 downwards.
AGCCGGGTTACGCGAGATATGCCTGTAAAACCATTCATTATATGAAAAGCTGTACTAAGCGTAGTGGTATAGGGTATTTAATAGTTGGCCCTGGTCCTAAATTGAATTTCTATTTATTTTAATTATAAATTTGAACATTATTTTTAATGACATTTACAAACTTTTGTTTTTATCTTAAAATGTAAGTCAACCGTTCGAGAAAATAACTTCTTCTTATGAGGCAATGATGATTTCTTCCGGTGTATATACCCATATGCTTAGATTTATAAATACATGCACGCATATATATATATATACATATATATACACATGTATGGATGGATTTGTAAGCATAACACAACTACTTAACTAACCTAAAAGCACTGATGCATCCATCTCGTTCATCAACCCATACTACGCACTTATCATACAACTACTGTCGAGAAATTCAAAGAAAACGAAAGATGATGAAGAAGAGCTTTTTAAAGAAAAAACCTCAAGTAACAAATTCATATCATACGTTCAGCTAAGCATACAATTGACATTTGAAAAGATGAACATTGATATATATATGAATGTATATGTATAGAGGAAAAGCATTTCATTGCTTATGTGAATATGCAAGGGTATATATGTGTTTGTGTATATATGTATGTACATATTTGTATAAACAATGAATTTAGGATGCAGAAGATAGATATATGTAGATATACATACATATATATGGATATATGGAAAAATATAAGATAGAATTTCTCCTTAAGCGTAGACATACACCTATGCACTTGCATAGGTGTACTTATATGAAATGAGGCAAGAAAACTGTGTTTGCTTAAATACTTGTGATGTGCTTGCCTGCTTACTCGCTAGATTGCATATCTAGTGTGCATATATAGATATATATATATGAGGTCAAGAGAATTCACAAGGATGTCTAAACTGTCGTGTCTTTAATGTGAACATTCATATAAATGTATATACATACATATATATATATACATACATATACATGTATATATATATATATATATACGTATATATGTATGCACACGTGTAGGTGTGTATGTTTGCATGCATGAATATAGCATTCACTCAGTCAGTCAGTCACCACTTTTGCCATACGTTGAGTAAATAGAAAATTTATTTTATCGAAGAAAGAAAAAGATGAAAAACTTCTTGTTAAAGCACAAGAAAAAATAGAAAAAAAAAAAGAAATAAAAATAATAATAATCTAGAATTATTATTAATTCTTCCAAGTTTTATTTTTTGTTCATTACTTTTTCTTTTTCCTTTAGAATTTCAAAAACTTTTGCATAAACACGAACGAATGCTTGCTTGTGTTCTCTTAAGTTAAATAAGTAAAATTTGAAATGATGTGTGAAATGCAAGCGTATATGTTTGCATATAAAAGAAAAAACATTTTTTTCTAAGATAAGGATAACGACTTTATATATATATATATCTGACTTTTTTAACATTAACTCATCTATATACATATATGTATGTGCATGTGTATATTACATACACATAAAGTGTGCATAGATAGTTAAAAATGAAAATGTTCATCCAGAGAGACTCTTCTCTACGTCTCTTGCAAGCAAATGCAACGGGCAATGGTGCGGTAAAGTGATCGGCGCTGCACATTTTTGTTGTACACGAGTTCAGGTGAATTAGAGTGTGTGAATAAATTCGTGCGTGTGTCTGTCTCTGCGTAAGATTGTTTTTTACCTCGTTTTTCGACTTTAATATTGAGTATGTTTGGGGGTATGGGTGTGTATATGCGTGTGGATGGATATACTTTTGCATACTCTTGCATCATTAAAATTTCTTGCTTTTGTAAGTTTTCTTCATTTATTTGTGAAACCAACTAAAACGAGCTAAGCTCTTAGCAAAGGGAAGAACACACAGCTCACTCATCCGACTCCATCTTGCCCCCTTTTTATCCCACCGTCGGCCTTCGCCACTAAACGCCCCTCACCCACTCACAAACGAATATCAGTTCATTTGTTTCACTACACAGTTTACAGGTTCTATCATAGTTTGTGGTGATGTGGAAAACTTGAAATCTCTTTTTTCCTTTGGCGTGTTTTTTTTTTACGCTTTACTTTTTCTCTAAGCCTTCAAATATATGTGAGACGATGAAGATGGTTATGCATGTAACCTGCATAGGATTTTGCTTTCGTTATCGGATAGGCGTTGTATTGGAAGAAATCATCTCACCGCGAAGGTTTATCTTCAGAGTTTTCTTTCTAACTTTTAATGCGAGGCTAAGAGTTCTCTCTACGCTTCGTTGTAGTTAAATATCCATCCATCCATCCATTCATCCATCCATCCATCAGTTTACTATAAACATACATACGAGGCTGAGATAGTGTTACTTTACTGCATAGGAAACCGGAAATTTAAGCAGTCAAGGTTTTTTTTTTGTTTTGTTTTCTTTCTTCATAATTATATTTAGATTTTTGTTTTTTTTTTTTTTTTTTAAATGAACAAAATATTTGCGAAGAAAACTCAAATTTGATACGAATGTAAAGTTTTTTTTTTATTCATATTTCTTATATTCATTAGTAGTAGTTTGATGGCTCCGCTGAAAGTCAACGCATATAACGTTTCTTTTTTGAGTGAAATTCTAGGGATGTGAAGGGTCATCAACATTGACCGAAGATAGCTATAATATTTCGAAATTGAAAGCAAATTCATCTCTTTGTCACGAATTCTATTCCATGATAGAATAGATGAACGAGCCGTGACTAGTAAGCATAATCTCATAGGGATAAGTCTTTTTGCTGTAATAAGTTTCGATTTTTGGTCCGTTATGATGAAAATAAGTTAAGAATAATGAACTTTTTCAACTGTAAAACTCATTTTGCTAAATCTGAAGTGAATCGGTTCACATTTATTTATTTATTGGTTTGCTTGTGTTTGGCTAAAATGCAACCAAAGAAAATTTCTCTAAACTACTTATCAGAGGAAATGGAAGCAATGATGCATGTAGACTGCCTTCTACAGCGGAATGTAATGCTAAGCTTCTTATTAGGGGCTTTTGAAAATAGCGGTCGCTTTTTGGTTTCCGATGTTGAGCAAACTCGATCGTAATTTGAATATTTGCGAGACAATAGGTGCTTGCATGTATTTTGATCATTTTTTCACTTGAAAAACGCATTTGTTGAGAAAAATTGATACAATATACATTAATCAGAATATATATCCGTCATTTTCTGCAATCTTTCCCATCTTTCTGGCAACAGGGCAGAAGAGTGTCGAAAACAGCGATACTGGTTTGGCAGCGATCGACCTATTCTCACACTTCTTTCGCGTGCCCGCCACGCCAATTCGCATCGATCGGAACAAGTGGTAATAAAAACAGAAGGCACTATGATTCATGAGTACGCTGGGTGCGTTAGAGTAACAGTTTCGTTCGATTTTTAGAGCTCGTAATACTTACTATTAACATCAACGTCTTTTTTGCTAGAGACAGTGAATTGTAAGCAGATTGACGCTGGGATTCCGCTCGAGGGCACGTAAGGCGAATGAGAGGTAAAGCTTTTGCACTGACTCAAGCTTTTCATAGCAACAACATGAAGTAAGAGATGGCATGTTGGTGGCCCTTGTTGCTCTTCCATATAAGGCTTCTTACGAGATGTAACCTCTTCTTTGCCAGAGACGGTAGGTGAATTAAAACTCACTTGTTTTCATACAAAGGGAGTCTTATGCATGTATCCCATCCAAGATTACGTAATACGAACGAGAAAGCTTTTGCACTGCTTCAAGCTTTTCGTAGCAGTAGCAACGAGTAAGTGATCATATATTGGTGATCCTTGTGGCCTTTCCATCTGACGTGAAGATTGTAAACCCGTATAAGGCCACATTGTCTAGTGTTTGGTATTTCTGATAAAGTATTTTATTAAACGCCGAAAGGCGCTTGTCAGTCAGTCTTACCCCTCTATAACTTGCTTTTTGTGTTCGCAAACCTTTAGAAAAACCAATGTTTCTTATGAAATAATATTTTGCAAAAAAAAGAAAAAAAAAAAATACTTGACATGGTCTGCCAACTACACTTCTCTTTTTTCATTAATATTATCATCACTTATAGTAAAGAGGCGCAAGATAGTCAAATAGAAAGAACCGCTAAAATAAACTTTAGAAAAATTCTCGTTAATGACATTATTTACAGAATATTACTTCGGAAATTCATTTATAATTTCTAAGAGCATGATAATCACTAAGCATGAAATCGAAGTTGTTGTACTTATTAAAAAAAAAAAACACGAAATTCTGAAAGGAGGAGAAATAAAACTAAAAACCAACATCCCCGTACAGTGACCAGTACCACTATAATTATCAATAAGTCTGTCATTTTCACTTATTAAACGAGCGGAGAGAAAAAAAGAACTTATTAAACAAATTGTCCAGATGGACGAAACAGTAAGGGCAGTAAAGAGTAAGCAGTGAATATGAAAAAAAAAAAAAATGGAAGAAAAAACAACTAAAGTACGCTAGGGAGTAAAGTATGCAGCTAAGGAAAAACCGAACAGTAATGAAGAAGAAGAAAAAAAAGAAAAAGTGCAGCAACTACAACGACAACAACAACTTAACCAAACTGCAAACAATTCATTTTATGGATAATCGTCAACAACAACATTTACGCGATACTTATAAGGACAAGTACACAGCAGAAGTATTAGCAAGAGTAGTAGTAGTAGTAGTAGTAGTAGTAGAAGTAGTAGCGGCAGCATCAGCAGTAAAGAGTTCTTTTTTTCTATGCACATATATACTTTTTTGATAATAAGATATAAATGCGGATAAATTTCTATATATATTATTATATTATATAAGTTTGTATACATGTAAGTATGTTCAACAAGATATAATCACAGATTTTTTTCAATTCAATTTCTTTTTACGTAAAATTATGAATAAATAAGCACAAGACCTATGTGTGATTTCCAAATGCATTTTTGATATCCGCATTAAATAGGATACACAGAATATATCCGAATGCTAAGTTTAGGTGGCGAGCAGGCGGGAGAAATCACGCAACAGACATAGCTTTGAATATAGCAGCAGATTTCTTCAATCCAGTCAAGTCAATGAACTGATTGCTTGATGGCTGATTACTGATTGATTAGAAAATCGTAGCCGGTTTAATATCTGCTTGCGTTTTAAAAGCTTTCTGTATTCCGCAGGATTGTATTAAATTTTCAATTGCTTTTGAATCGGGTTTAGTGCTTGTCGGGCGATTTATTTCATTTTCTGAACAATCATATGAAGGATGATCTTAATAGAAACCTGGACGTAAGGACGGGCGAAAATGACATAAGTTCACAATAAGTGATCAACTCACGTACGACCATGACCGAATCTTTTGTACACCCTCCTTTTCTTATAAAAAGCAAACACAAATTTTACAAATATGTGAAATTTCTATGCTTTATAATATTGCCTGGACATGGCCGATTTTTTTCTGTTTAAGCATTCATAGAATGAAACAGTCAGGCAGGCGGACAGCGACACAAGCGGAGAAGCTGCCTTTCAGGCGGGTGGACTGACGCAAAGCTGGAAAAACGAAAGGAAAAACAGGCATACAGACGAACAGGCGGAGACAAACGGACAGATAGAAGAAAGAACAGGTGGACGAACGGACATGCTTTAATCGATTTAGAATTTGATGCTGATCAGGATATATATCGTACACATACACGTATGTATATATATTTATTTATATGTATATATACATACGTATGTACATATATTTGCATATGTATATGTTTACTCTATAGGATTACAAAAACTTCCTTCTAGGTGTTGGAACCGTTTTGACATATTTCTTTTCACGGTTGAGGCTATATAAAAATCATATGCGTTCGTCAACAGTCACCCTACATTTGTATGCCATTCTACAAAAAGGGGGTTTTCTTTTCGTGATAACCACTACGCATGTTAGGACCCACAAAATAGACGTATGTGAACCAAATTTCCCAGTGTTCATTTTTTTGCTATATTTCTACTATGAACTAATTAAAGATAAAAAAGTAGAACACTTTCTGAAAAGCTTACTATTCATGACGTTCGTAATAGGAGAAATAGATCCATTTTGTTCAAATTTGGAGCATTCAATTTTTATGGCAAATTACTCTCCTGAGAAAATTATAATCATAAAACGTTAACAATGGAATCTCTCTGTCATATAGGAGTTTACGTTACCTGAGAATGCCTAAATGTGATGTTATCCTGAAAATAGGTTGATTTTTTTGTCAATTTTCACAGTGAAATATTGAAAATTATACCTTTTTACGTTTATATAAGAGCGGGTTCAAAAATTTACCCCATCCGATCCATAGCTTTCACACTAATTTAGGGCATATTGTTACTAAGCAATTTTTCTTGTGAAATTCTGAAAATTACACTATGTTCTCATATAACGACTTATCGTAAAAAAAAGCCAGAACATGGGCAAAAGTTATCCTATCCGAACTATTTTCAATAACTTTCGTCCTTGGATCAGAACCAAATTTCATCAAAATATCTCACAAATGGAGACTTGTATAAAAAAAACATAAAAATATGCAGAAGAACAAACATGTTTAGATTGATTCAGAAATATTTGGTCTCCCTTAAGTCCTTTAGGGCCCTACATGTGTCCTCACAAACTTAATGTGTCCTAATACAAAAAAACAAGACGGACACACGGGCAGACAAGCTTAGATTGACTCAGGAACTGACCCTAAATCGATCAGTATAATAAAAGTTGCATCCACCGAAAGTCCTTTTGGGTACTACACACATCCGCACAAAATTGATGTATCCTAACGAAAGAAAACACGGCGGACATACGGACAGAAAGCCCAAAGAATTTACATACGACCCCACAAATTTAGTATACTCTTGTACCAAAAGTTGTGTAGGATATGATTAAATAAAAATAATTAGGTTCAAAATTGCAAGGCGTATAATATTTAGGTTCGCGAATGCGTTAAGTTAAGAAAATCCTCTTGGAACAAGTAATCAAAATGTTTGAAATATTTTCTATTTTAAATTTTTCAATCAATCGAGAAAGCAAAACAACACTTTTTTTGGTTCTCTTCCGTATTTTTTTTTTTTTTTTTTTTTGTTTTTAATTTACTTAAAGAAATTACTTTGATGATAATTGTTTATCTCTGTCCCTCTCTTTGATTATGATATTTCACTTACTTATTTGTTTTGCTCCAATAAAAGTGAATATAGATATTTTTAATTATTTATATTTCCTTTATAACATATTTTCACTCAACGAGCAGAGCACTTGGTTGCTTGCTTGCTTGCTTGCTTGTCGCTTCGGCTGGTCTAGTTGCTTATTGCAATTTCTTGAAGCAATTTTCCTCCTATACAAATATTATGAAATTGAGGGCGTTTTTATATGTCTTGTCTCTCTTTATCTCTTCTGTATTTCTCGTGCATATATAAAGTAGTTTTTTTTTTTTTATTTTTTTTTACTGTTTTTTTTTTTTTAATATCATGTGGTCAGTAACTTTGGTTTCAGTATAAGATTGATTAAAAAGATATTTTTCATATTTTCTCTGTGCATTATGATTTTTATGGAATTTTTTTTTCCCTTTTTTGTTTTTTTTTTTTTTTGCATTACAATCACAAGATGATGCAAGACTTTGGAAAAACTATAACAATTACGTTTTTGCTTTTTCTTTTAGTGATTGGTTGGCGAATGCAAAAAAAAAAAAGAAAAGGAAAAAATTGTAATAGAAATGCAGATATAATGATGTACTTGATGGCGAGGTCCAAGCATAACGTGATAATTATTATTGTGGTATATAAATATTATTTTAAAATCATAAGCTTTTCCAATTGAACGACCTTTACACCTATTACTAGGACGCTAACTGAATCGATTTAAAAAATTTCTCAAAGACCAACAAAATGCTTTTGCGAAATGCTTTTTTATGTAAATTCTTCGGAAAGAATTCTTTTGTGAGGTGACGTTTGCATGGACGTTGTTCACAGTTATTTCGTCAAATGATTTTCCTTGAAAATACATTCAAAGCATTAAGTGATTTATTATTGTCAGCTCCTGTTTGTGCCTTGTAACCTTTCTTGGCATTCAAGCCAAATGCACTATAGTGGGCCATGGCACGGCGTTATATACTCTAAACCAGTCTACAGGTATCAATTCCAAATGAGGTCTTGTCATGGACGTAGTCACAAAAGTGATCCTATTCGTACCATTTTCAATAGCGTTCGCCCTAGAGTCAAAACAAGTCATTGTACCAAATTTCATCAAAATGTTTCAACAATTACGACCTGCAAGGAAACAAGGCGAGCAGACAAGAGTAAATCGGTTCAGAACGTCCTTCGGAATCACCGGGTATAATAAAACGTTAGTGTATCTCTAGTCCTTCTGGGTGCTGCGTACATCCGCATAAATTTAATGTACCCCTGTGGGACATGCGGTGTAGAATAGTAAAAACAATATAGACGGGTACGACCGACTTTTAGGTACACTGAAAAACTTCACCTAATTCATTCATGTTCGTGATATTGAACCAAAAACTACGCTTTTCATGAAAGATCTTATATTAGAGGACTGTTCCAATATAACTCACCCACGTGAGGTGATCCAAATTTAGCAAACTTAATTTACTTCTTAAGAGTTATATTATTTTTTAACGGTGTTCGCAATAAAAAAACTACAAATTCGACATTTTCTCCGTATACGGGTTCACATATCGAAGGAGTCAAGAAAGAGACCTATTTGACTGAAACTCGATGTAGTTAAGTTTTATATCAAAGTATTATTATGAAACAATCTTCATCATGAAACACCAATAAGGCTCCCTATTCCAAGACAAAAACTTATGGGGAAAGTGATTGAAAGCTGATCCGATATCATTTATTTTTAATAGAATTCTTCCTTGGTAGCAAATTTCATGAAAAAAAATCTCATAACTTGTGACCGGAACGCAAAAATACTTGAGCACATATCGTAGGGACAGATAGACAGACAAGCTTCGATCCAGTCGGAAAATGATTTTGAATCGAAAAGGTAGATCTAACTTGAATATTACATCGGTTTGATAGCAAGCCGATTTTCAACACGATCAAATCGAGCACTAATTTCGCATAACAACAGAGACAAAGATTATAAATTGCAAGGTGGTTTCACTTTATCGTGAATAACTTCTTTATACGGAAATCACCCAAAGCATGCATAATGTTGGGTGCCGTACACGGATCCTTTTTTATACGATCTGCAATTTCTGATCGAAGAAGTCAACTCGTCTTATGCTATAAATTGACAGAGTTCGTCTTATTAAAGTCTAAGCCATCTAAAGCTCTCTACTAAGGAAAATGTAACGAACTTTATTCTTTACCTATTAGTTAGCTAGCTCAAGAAATAAACAAAGAAGAAACAGCGAGCAATTAACAAGCAACGAGTTCATCGGTCGAGACATTCCATATCCAGCTAAAAGCTTGATCATATGCCTGTAATCGAAGGATAAGTCATTTAATGGAATAGCTACCTAGTCATTTAGTTACGAAATTAACTAATCAATCAAGCATCTAATCAACAAGCCATTTAGTCGGCGCATCTTTTAGTTAATGATTTCTTCAGACCGGTCTAATTAAGAGCATAACAGTCAGTGGAGTCTGGTGATGCTAAGCGAACGATTATTTAGGAAACGAACTGTCGGGCAAATATAACAACAAACCAATAAACTATGCCCGTACAAACGAGTCAATCGACGACCCAGCAAGTTAGACGAGTCAAAGAACAAACTAATCAAGAACATACGGTATGAAAAGATAAATCACCTAACAGCAAACACTAAGCACTTATCCAGCTCAGTCAAGAACCAGCAAGCTAAGCTTTGATCACACAAACAAAAACAAGAAAAAGAGAAACGGATTCGAGGTAAATAGTAAAACTACGTCCACACAAATTGGTCACTCAGCGAGCCAGCAAGTTAGAATAGTCAGCGAACACAATAATCAATGAGCTACAGTATGAATGATCAAGCAGATAACAGCAAACGGTAGGCGATTATCCTGCTCAGTCAAGAACCAGCCCGCCAATCTCTGATCACACAAACAAAAAGAAAGAGTGAGTACGAGTTCAATGGTCTTTGTAATTGTTGAAAGAATCTCAGTAATGTACTTTGAGAAGGCAATATTTGCTCTTAGTTAACTTGCAGTTAACATATGGTAACAATTAATTAGATCATGTTTAGATAATAAGTTAATAGAAAATGATTTGATTTGTATAGGATTTTCGAAGCATAAATCCCAGCACGAGTCTTCCAGCATTTAACACCTGATAGTGTAACATAATGCAATCTTTTCAAAGGCAAAGATGTATAAGTAAACTATACATATATATATAGAAGTAGATATACTTTATAGATAAAGCAGATGATATAGCAAATTATTCGAATTTCCCCTAAAAGCCTTTTCAATAAGATGAAACAATGAACGACATAAGGTTAAGTGCCGGCGAAAAAGATCGAGAAACCTTAACACACCACAAGACGTTACATCTCATTCATAACTTTTGCACACTTTGGTACGAAGGGTAGCCTTTGTAATGGCATTCTAAAGCAGATGAATTTTCATTGTTTGTTAAATAAATCGCTTAAGTATTTTTTGATCTTTCTATACATATACATATATATGTAACTAAACTGAAAAATTGTCGGTTGTGTGTTTATAAAATTTTATTCAAAAGTCTTTTCGTATATATGTATATATAGCATACGGGCAACGTATCGATTACAGCTTATAAACATTCAAAAACACGTTCTAATAATTTATTGTTATTATTATTAAAACTAAAAGACTAAAGGTATATATATACATATATATATATATATTTCTTTTTATGGTAAAAATTAACATAAATTAATTTTGCACCTTTTTTGTTTCCTTCTTTGGAGAACTCCACTAAAGAACTAAAGAAATACGTGCCAACTTTATAATCTTGACGATGATTTGGAAAAGATTTTCCTTGATTTCATTTAGTTTTAGAAAATCTTAAACGGTAGGCAAACATCAAACAACTTTGCGATTATATATAATATTCTCTATGTCAGGTTAATAGGTTAACGTGATTGTGAAAAATTTATTTTGATATAAATTTTTGTTAATGTTCTTAACAGTTTAATATTAAATAAAAGTTTTGTCAAGTTAAAGCCCAGGATAAGAAATATTTTTTAACTTTAACTAAAATTTGTTAAAGGTATTCATATAACAATCAAGTTTTGAGAATAATGATCAATAAAAGGTTAAATTGAGATTTTTAAAAAACTTTATTCATTATTATTTTTATTACAATTATAATTGATTTAGTCTGAGAAATAAATGTTAAGACGAAAGTCTTAAAGCCTTAGCATCCTAAGGTTATCGGTTTTATTGAAAACTCTACCGCATTTGAGTTTCGAATGAGCTGTAATTGAGCATGAGCAGGTAGTCTCTGCTTACTCGGCCATGCAGGTGGGTAAAAAAAAATTCTCTTAAAAGCCATAATATCTGAATGACTGACTTTCTCACCAAGCTTTACTAAGGAGCCATTCAAGAATTTTCGAGCAGTAGAAAGAGAAACCATATGGATGGATGGGTTAAAGGGTTCGCTCAGAGTTTATAATTTTCAGCGAAGTAAATAACGTTTGAGGCATTAAGCTTGTGTTTGTGTGTGTGTGTGCGTGTGTGTGTATGTACGCAAATTCGAAAACGATTTGAGATATACTCTTCATTTATTACACCAATGGTTGTAGAATCATTTTGTGAATCGATTTGAGTATGGCTATCTGTTTGCCCTTCAAATGCATCTCTGTACATTTTTCGATTCAATCTTGAGGTCACTATTCTCGAGATATTTGTGATGAAATTTTAATGCATTTTGACCCAATAATGCATGCTATTGGGCCGTACTATTTTCAAAATTATTCATTATATAATATATTTCAGATCCTAGAATCGTTGTTAAATAGCGCCCAGTCAAGAATCTTCATCGAGGTTATTTAGAAATCCACGAGAATCCCGTATGGCTTTCTGTTGAGAATTTCTAGTGAGATTTTATGAAAATCAAATCCAAGCTTCGTTGCTTCTAGTTTTCGTTCAAGAATTTGTAACGAAATTTGAGAGAAATTGATTCAAACTCCGTTGGCTAAAGCCCGTTGTCAGGAATTTCTATCGCAGTTTGGGAGAAAAAGATTCAAATACCTTTGTTAGATTAGATAGTAGATTCAAAGGTTTGAGGGAAATAGATTCAAACACCATTGTTTACGCAACCATTCCTTACAGTTGTCGTCTAAGAACTTCTATCGAAATTTGAAAGAAATAGATTCAAACATCGTCGCTTATGGCAATCGTTGCTTACAGTTATCGTTCAAGAACTTCTATCGAAATTTAAGAGAAATAGATTCAAACATCGTCGCTTATGGCAATCGTTGCTTACTGCTATTGTTCGAGAACTTCTATCGAAATTTGAGAGAAATAGATTCACAAATCGTCGCTTATGGCAATCGTTCCTGACAGTTATCCTTCGAGAACTTCTATCGAAGTTTGACAGAAATAGATTCAAACACCGCCGGTTAAGGCTATCGTTGCTTACTGCTATTGTTCGAGAACTTCTATCGAAATTTGAGAGAAATAGATTCAAACACCCCCTGCTTATAACTGTCCGCCAAGGATCTCCTTTGAGATTTTATAAAAATCAAATCCAAGTCGATCGTTACTTGCAGTTAGCGGCCAAGGAGTTTTATCAAAATTTGAGACAAATAGATTCAAACACCGTTCCTTATAGCCATCTGCCAAGAATTTTCATAGAGGTTTTTTAGAAATTGATAACAGTGGGTGATGATTACCGGCCAAGAATTCTCGCAGACATTGTGAAGAAAGCTAATCCACGTGCGCTAATTATGACCCCAAACGAAGTATTGCCTGTGAGTTTATTTTGAAGTCAGATACCCAAATGTTGTTTAGGAGTTTCGGTAAAGAATTTCTATTGAGATTTTGTAGAAATGAGATACAAGCATCGTTGCTTGAAGCCCCCTGTCAAGAATTCCCATAGCAGTTTTATAGAAAACAAATCCATTTTACTTAAATCAATTATTTCAGATGAATGAAAAAGTGATCTTAAGAAGACAAGAGAAATGTGAAATTAATTTAATAAGCTATCAGAAGCTATTAGAAGTTTGTAATGTTGTAATGTAAACAACCAGCAAAAATGTTACAATAATCTTAAATAACTAGACTTAGTTTCCGGTCATGGTTTCCCCAAACCATTGGCAAAGGTAAACAAATCCCGTTAAACAAATTAGTGTGAAAGAGTTTTTTTAAATGAAAATCGACCGAAAGGATTTTTTTCTTTTCTTTCTCTATATACAAAAAAAAAAACAAATATTTTTTTTTCTAATCTAAGTGAATCACACATAATGCATAACCCGAAAATTAAAGGAAGAAAAGTAATGTAACAAAAGCGATTAAAACAAGTAAGAACATTATAGTCGCACGACGTCGACTATTATATACCCTACGCCACTTCGCCAACTACAGTTACTCGCTCGTTTTTGTAATAATACACCAAAAAGTACACATGGAACGCAATAAAGTTCCTGAAAGCCCGCATTTTTGAAGGTTAGACTTTCTCGTGATAACGCCTTCATATGTTAGGCTCCAAGCAAAAAATTGACTTATGTGTTCCAAACTCTTCAAACCGTTTATTTTTTGTCTGAAACACTATTAACAATTATTAAGATGCCATGAGGTGTCTTATAGGGAGTATGTCCCAAGAAATTGACTCACTTTTGAACCACATTAGATCCACTTAATTTTTTTTAGTTAATTAGCTATCATGAACATGCCTTCGGGCATATAAAAATTTACGTTTCATGTGAATCCTCATATGCGGTGGTATCCAAGGAATAGACCTACGTGGTGCGAATTCGGTACGATTGATTTCTGTGTCCATTTTCACCACGAAAGACTGAAATTTCGACGTTTTTACAATATAAAGGATTTAGTTTCCGCGGGAACGGTTATATGAGAGAGGTTCAAAATATTGCCCCAACCGGTCGAAAATTTCCCCACAAATGTAGAATGTCGAAATACTATTAGTTAGACACTTTTGCCGAGGAATTTTGAAAATTGCAAATTCACATACCGACCTTTCGCAATAGTACATTATATGGAACGATCCGAATCATTTTTAATAGCGTTCATCCTTCGATCAAAACACCTGAGTGTACACAATTTTACCAAAAGATCACAAAATTTGCGGCGTGCAGCTTAAACCCAAAAATACATGGACCTACCATAGGCGGACAGACGGACAGAGAGGCTTTAATAGATTAAAAGGGGTTCTATCGCAAGCCTATCTGCGTGTTACATAGATCTGCACTACCCTAACATCCCACGTACCAACTTGTGGTGTAGGGTATAACAAACACCGCAGGTATAGATTGGTTTCTTTTATGATAATTTTTCAAATATAGAAAACTAAATATATGCAACATGGAGACAAATGAAATGACAATAAATCATTTGTAAACGAAATACGAATGAATGAATGAATGAATGGATGAATGAATGAATGAATTGTATGCACACATATTTACGTACGCTAGTATAAGGCTTGTTATGGAAAGGATCAATAGTAGCAGACAAACAATCGGAAGAAAATAAAATAACAAAAAAAAAAAAAAAGAAAAAAAAATAATAATGCAAAATAAGTGCAAAAGATTAACAAAAGAGTAAAATTTATGCTCATGTGAGTGAAAAGTGTTTGCGAAAATTCTATAATAACATAAAACATATTACTAACGCTCAAGTGCTGTAAAATGCGACAAAGATTTTCTTCAAAAAAAAAAAAAAACAAAAAAAACAAAAAAATGCAAAAAATTTAATACAAAATTATTTTTACAATTCTTTTCATTATTTACGTTAAGACAAGAACAACAACAACAACAAAACGATAACAAAGCACATAAGGGCTTTAAGAAAAATATACAAATACTTCATATGTGATCCTTTCAGCCTTTCTTTCTTTCTTTCTTTCTTTAATTCTTTCTTCTATGCCGTACATGCTGGGGTTTTAGCATTCATTACTATGCCCTGAATGATGTACGTAGCCATCGTCAACTTTTATTTGCTCTTTAATTGCTGTTGACATTTGATCGTAAAGAATGCATCTGTTTTTTTTTTTTTTTTTGCTTTTTTGATGATAATTTCTTTTACTTATTATGCTTCTCAAAAACACAATAAATATCAACTAAACGGGTAAGATTTTTGCATTGATTTTTGGGGTTATTTTTATTCACTTTCATTTATATATATATACATGAAGAAAAAGAAAACATTTGCTTACATTTACATATGTTTGTATACAGTACTTTTTATATAATAGCGATGGGTTTAAGCAATAATAAGTAAGCGATTCGTTCAATCGCCTTTTCTCATCTTCTTTTGTTTGTTTTCTTATGTTAGTTTTTTTTTCTAAAAATTTTTCATGAAGCAATTATTTAGCAAATCAGTTAAAGTGCGGGATTTTCATTTAAATAAAATGTACTGTTTATTGCATTTTCGATTAACGGGGTTAGCATATAAGATTTGTGATGGGATTTGCTTTTAAAACATCGACAGCTGAATGTATATCAAAGTCTTGATTATTTGAAAAGAAGTTAAAGGTGTCATTGCGGTTAAGAATTAAACCAATGGTTAAAATGATAATATCAACGAATTGATTGAATAAATGAAAAGAAAGGTGATATATAAAGGTGTTAAGAATCTTTGCTTATTAAGTGGTCAGTTAAAACTTGGGAGTGATGTTAACAAACGCAAGAGGGCTTCTTACTTTGTCTCGACATAATTCCAATAATAGCGATGACTTAAAGTTCGCTTCTAATAACAAAGTACGTTTCTTTTGATTATTCTTAATTTTTCATATAATCTTGAGTCCACGTTTGACTTTTGCTTTATTACTTGTTTCATGGCATTCTTTACTTTCGATTTTTATTTTAAATTCAGTTTTCTTTTCGTTCTATAATTTGTTTTTTTTAATAATGTATGCAACACACAAAAGAAAGCTTCAGAGACCATACAAAGTATATATATATTGTTGATCTGAATTGATTAAGTCATGTCTGTCCGTCTGCGTGGAGTGTGTGGTACTCTCTTATTCGCAAAAATGAAGATATCAACTTAAAATTTGGTAAAAACATTGGAAATTTTTGCACGCAGGTTGGTATTGAAAATGGGCCAAATTGGTTGGAGTAGAAGCCTGCAGTGTAGCGTAAACTGAACGCAAATCCGTTTGCTTACCAAAAATTTTTGGGTTTTAGCTCGTTACTCGGAAATTGTTAAAGTTAGAAGACTGAAATTTTCCACACTTACTTAACGCGACACTCTATCCCTTACGTGCAAAGATGGGAAACATCCGCCACGCCCACACAAAGTTACGACTAATTAAATTCTGTTCTTTTCACTTTTTTGAGATTTTATTCTTATTTATCGTAAGGTAAACAAGACAGAATTTCTTCTATTCGTATAATACGGTGACGATCGGAAGAAAGTGGAGAAAGAGGAAGAGATAAAGGGGTAATTGCAGTCCAGTTAGTATGCACCTAATCGTTGATTTATGTCCTCACCGATCGAGCATTCATTATAACTGCAATCGAAGTAAACTTTACCGCGTCCGGATTTGAATCCGCAACCATTGATTTGGTCGTTGCGAGTCTTACCTACCCGGCTACCCACACTGACTGCATTATAGAGTTAACTTTTGAACCACAACATCCCAAAAATTTACCGCCTTCTCTTAGGTAGAATTGATTTTACTTAGGGCCGCTGCTAGTCTTAATTGTTTGAGCGACCCTATCGCATTTTTCATATTTTGAATTTTGTGTTTTCACTGCTAAGCAAGAATTTGGATTTTATCGTCCTTGTTGTTCTTGGCAGTGTAATTTTGTAACTATGAGATATTCACTCAAAAGTTTTGTCAACAAAAATCCCCTTAAGAATTGGAGGACTTGTTCATGTTGATAGCTCCTAGGGCACTCTTGTCTAATAAGGTATTTAGTGGAGGCTTTATGTAATCAAATCAAGGCGATTTGATGTAAGATTAAGAAGTCATTTTGATGAAGAAAGTCTTGCCTGCACTCAGATTAAAATAATTAAAGACAAATGTCCTGGCTTTTCTTTACTAAACTTTATGTAAAGGTCATAGTCGAATTAAAAATTAACTAATCATTAATAAGCAGCTTACGGACCATAGAAAAGATACTTTCTTCTAACGGTCTTAAGTCTCAATCTTATAAATTTTTTTCTAAGAAAGATTCGCAGCTGAGTAGAAAAGCTGTTCTAAGTAACATAAGCTTTTTTTTAACCTGAGATTTTCGTTATGCTTTAATTTTGTACAGATGTCCCTTCTGGGTGGGTTTAAAATCTTAAAAGTTGAGGAGAGGAATGAAAATTCCAAACCTCAATAAGTTTAAGATTAGTAAAGACTTTAGTAAAAGCAGAGTATTGCTAACAAAAATTTTAAAATTTCGCTACAAAGACTCTTGGGACGTTTTTTCCAGCAGTCTTCGGAATCTGTTATGGCTTTTTTTTTTTCAAAAATCATTTTATAAAACTTCCTTACACTCTCCTTTACATATAAAAATCTTCTTTCTTTTTCTTTTATGCTTCTTCAACTAATAGCTTATAAGATGAAACTTTTCTTATAAGCCAATAGGAAACGTATGACAATAAGAAACCAATCAGAATACAGTAGTCTCTCTGTACGTGGCGTAAACAATTCTAAGGCGTTTAAGAAATATACATAGAACCAGTTTCTCGTAAGAAAACGAGGAGAACTGGTTTTATATTTATATAAGAAAACTCATACTCTCTCCGTTACCCATACTATTGCCATTATAACCTAAAGTGCTGCTCACTAACACCAACCTTCTTATAGAAATTTTCAAAAACTTCTCAACTAAATTCGCCGTACGTTGTACGGTATTGTGTACAAGATGAAGAAGCAAAAAAAATTTTTATAATAATTGTACTCAAAGAAGAGAGACGACGACTAACGTTATTCAAAAATAACAAAAGGAAAGGAAGAAAACTCTCAAGAAAACTAACACAACAACTTATCCACATAACCTATACAAAGAAATGAAAAAAAAAAATTTTATTTTGAGAATGATGTCTTAAGGTTCGTCCGAAAAGAACCTTAGTGTTTAGGAAATAGTTGCGTTCTATAAGTCTTTACGAGTACACCATAGACGGCAGAAATTCACTAAACGGAGGCAGTTAACGCGTATAAGGTGTTGCGTTCGTAACATTTCTTAGATAAATATTTATTTAAGAAACCGCACTGTAAACGGTTCTCAAGGATAATGTGTGAACATAAAACAACAGCAACAACAACAACAACAACATGAATAACGGTTGTTTTACAACCACAAGGAGTAATATCTCACACGTTCAAGTGCTACTTGGGGATTTTTAGATTTAGTATGTGTTTAAACATAGCTAACGTTTAACGTGTCGCTTTCTTATATGTAACTCTCTGGCAGGGGTAAGTAGTAAGCAGTTAAGTGGTTTCGCTTAATACATAAATGGTGTTGATGATAATGATGGTATCTCGTTAATGTATTAAAAAAAGAAATTTTATTTTTTTTGTTTTTTTTTTTGTTTTTACTATAATTCACAGATGTTCCCTTTTGCTGCTATTTATGACTTGGTTGACTTGTTATCATCATCTTTATCACTTGTTGTTTGTTTATACACGTTATGTCTTATAGACAAGTGGGCGTTTTATTTGATGTCTGTTTACTTGCTTACACTTGCTTGTGCTTGCGATTTGTAAGGCGTTTAAAATGTATGTTAATTGTTATTTAATTATGTATCCAGGGATTATGTGCGAATGGCAAAGCAATTAATGGGTGTACACTTTAAAGATGTTCATTTTAATCGTTTGCGGTTTGAAAGAATGATTTAAGGAAACTGAGATTAATTCCTTAATGATATCTGAGGAGAAAAGAATTTTGAATTTTGAAATGGTGTTAAACTAAAGGTGAGAGAGAGGGGGAGAACGATTGCTTTAACACCTTGCTAAGATGGAATGAGTTTTCTATAAAAATTGATTGAGATCTTCGAAAATGTGATTCGTACACGTTACGCGCTTAAACTCTGGTCTAATTAGATGACTTTGACCTTAACTACTTTCTTATCTTTATAGAATTGCTCTAATCTCTTAAGGAGTATAAATTTATAGAAGAAGCCTGCATCTAACAAAGACATGGCTAGCGGACCTTGCACCCATTACATAGTTGGAGCCTACTGAAGGGACAGATTTCTTAAGTTACTCTTTTAGTTTGTTGCTTTGATTTGTAACTTCTTTACAAAAGGAAATTATTTAGAAGAGCGGCGAAATTTTTTTTTTTTAATTACCTAACCGTTAGGCTTTGGTGTGTCAATTCTTAGCGTTATAATTGCTCTCTAATGTTTGCAAAGTATACATGCTTGGAAACAAACTAATGACATTCTCTTTAACACCGGGCTTTTATAAAGAGTTAACCGTGCTCTCGGACATTGGTAGCGTTTAATAAACAGATTTTATGGAGGGCAGTTACAAAAGCAAGTACTTAATATAATATTTTCTTATAAAATTTACATTAGTATTTCATATGAATTTTAATGAAAAGTAAAGCATATTTTCGGACATTAAAAGCAATTAAAAAAAAGCATCACGCAATAAATAATTGTAGGGAACGTTTATAATAATTTTTTTTTTTTTACGAAACGCAAATCACTATTTCAAATGATTTTTGATTAAAAGTAAACCATATTTTCGGACGCTGAAAATATTTAATAGCATACATCAGCCAACAAACGAATTCGGAGAATATTAATAGAACATTTTTTTGAAAAATATAAAGCAGTATTTCATAATATTTTTGATGAAAAGTAAACCGTATTTCCGGACGTTTGAAAGCTTCTGGCCGCATTTGTACAAGCTATAAATCATAAGTATACACGTTGTCTTTTGTAGGAAAAACCTTGAGCCAATTTAGGTAATTTTCAAACTTGAAGGAAAGCTTTGGTTCTACTTAAAGTTCAAAAGGAAAAAAATAGCTGATGCTTAGTTTTAGTGTAGGATAATGGCAAAAATGGGTGGATATGCCTCCTGATAATTGAATATAACGCCGTAAAAATATAAAAAAGGTATTGAACTAAAGCTTGGTTCTCTTGAATAATTAACTAAGATTGCTGGGCTGATTTCAACAGACGGGGAGATAGTCGGACGGGATTGAATTGAATCCATTTTTTTTTTTTTTTTTACTTTAATCTTTATAAGGTCTACAACGCAAGCCGAAATGCATTGCACATGTATTTGAGAAATGCGCTACGCTATCAATGTGCTATCAAAGAGATTATAAAAGACGCGTTCTTTTTATCGATTAACAGATAATGAATAATATACGTATTTTAGCGTCATAGGGGTAAATGACAATACTTGAAAACTTTATGACAGTACGTTTTTTAATAGCTTACATCATTTCTGTATTAAGCTTGTTTGCATATAGGCAACACCCAGAAGGACGCGATAAGCATCCTCCTTTTATTATACCGATCGATTGAGAAAATTATTCTGTTTGCTAATTAAGCTCGTCTAACTTTATGTAAGGCTATGTAAGGTTGTCTGTACGTTTGTGCGTCTGTGTGTCCGTCTATCTTGTTTTCTTGCGTTCAACTTACAAGTGATAATTTTTGAAATATTTTGGTGAAATCTAGTACACCCGTATATTTTGACTCAAGGACGAACGGTATTGAACATTGTTCGGATCGGAGCGGTTTTTCAATCGCTTGCCATATAAAGTTTTATTTCGAAAGGTTTCGAAAGATTATATGAATAACTACATCAAACAAACTGGTGTAGATTGTTTAATGGCGGGCGGTGTCTCATCAAATGTTCAGCTTTATAGCGTCAATATAAATCGGTCCTCAAGTAAGCATTCAGTAGATAGAGGAGATAGCATTTAGTAAAAATATATATGTTAATAATAATGTGAGCGAGTACAGTTGCGTTCTTGAAGTGGCGACTTTCTGAATTGAACTGAAACGTGAAGCATAGGGGATTGCAAAAACCGGTTATTATTAGGTACATTGGCTTATAATTAACTTAAGATTTTAAAATATTTAGCTGCCATTTGGAGGAAAAGCGTCCTTGCACCAAAGTCTTTTCACACTTAACTATAACATTTAGCGAGCTGCTGTGGCGGTAATACATCATTTAACTGTTTTGTGTTTTTAATATTGTAGACATAAGATACACTAGCTTCACAATCTTAATACTTTTAGATTTAAAAAGAATCCTTTGGAATAATAGCACTGTCACCTAACAAATCGCCAGCAGCTGAAGTTTATGAAAATCGTCTACAAACGATAACATAAATGAAAGGATTTTTCTAAATAAGTATTACGTACTTAATGTTCGGCAGCGTATTTAACTTACTTTCGGGAATGGGTTTTCCTAAATTTGTCACAAAAATCTTTCCTTTGATGCTAATTATTATAAGGTATTAAGCAATTTTTTGTCTTCTCTTCTTTTGAACCAAAAAAAAAATAAAAAAAAAAAAAACAATAAATTGTGGGTATTTATCCTTACACCTTATGAAGGTATATTAAACTTATGAGGCTGTATGCAACATCTGGAAGGACTTGAAATAAAGTCACCTATGGATGTACTGCCATTTTGTTGAAGCGCTTGCAACGATCAGAACGAAGTTTCCGAGGGCACATAAAATATATATATATAATGTATTATATATTTATATATATAAAAGTACTGCAAGGTAAATATCTCACTTCGGAAATTAAAAGTGGTTCCAAGGCTTTGTACGCTCAAAATTATATTATTATTACTGCTCTGTCTCAACGTCAAATGCAGCAGTCCTGGCAATGATCGGGCTACCGAGCAGGTCAATATCTACAAGGCGAAGAAGTAAACAAGAACAATGGTAGAAGACAACACCGGAGCCCGTAAAGTTAAAATACCAATCCAATAGCATATGTTAACGGAATGATAACAATGCAGGAAATATGACACAAAAGGAAGGTAGATTTATATGTGAGTGAGAAGTTATACATTCAAAGCAAATCTTCTACAATGAGTGGGATAAATTTTTTCCCAATGCAAACTTTGACTGGTCGCGGAAATTTCTCGAGTTATTTCTGCCCCTACAGCCTACGAGCGGATTACGAATGTGCCAAGGCATGAACGACAACGCGCAGCCCACTTTTTTCATTTTCCGGCTTGAGCACATTTCTCAGATCTCTGGAATTAGAAATCACGCCTGATAACCTGCTAGCGGTTATGTTGATGGACAAGAAAAGATGGAAGAAGCGCGGCTACCTACACGACGACGACATGCGTGGGGAAGGTAGGATGACATAGTGAGGATCAACAGTCTGCAAGGACCTACCTCGAGACTCTGGCAAAGGTTTTTATCCCAGTCTAGTGGAAGGTAGGATGATAAAGTGAAAATCATCAGTTCGTAAGGATCTACCTCGAGAACCTGGGAGAGCTTTATATCCCACTGTAGGGCGACTAGTTGACAGTGCGCAGTCATTACATCCAAAAAAAAAAAAAAAACATATGGTATAGTACGGTACGGCATATATAGTCAGGAACCTTTTCCATACAAAGTGTTTCTTAAAAAAGTTACCTTTCTTAGGTGTTCTTTCTTAGAAAGTTCTATCTTAGATCTTTAAAAACTCGGTTTGAAGCCATATAAAGGCCGGATTTTTCTATGGAAGACTGCATGTGGGAAAGTGTCCTCACTATATATACGTATAAGAAGTAGAATAAGACTTTGGACAAAACAATTAAATCGGCTAATTTTGGATTAGACCAGCTTGAGCTTTGGACCCGATTTACGTGGATTTAAGTCATCATTTTTTATGATAAAAATAGATGAACTGACACCGTAACAAGTATATTACTGTAGGGTACTTAGTAGAGTAACTATATCCGATTATAACGTTTTAAGTTATTTTGAAATTATTTAAATTCGGAATTTTTTTTATTAAATTTTTGAAAGAAAAACTGGTTTAACCTAATTCGGGATAACAAATAATAGCAAAATAAAGAAAAAAAAAAAGAAGAGAAGAGAAAGAGAACAGAAAAGAAATTTAAATGCAATTGTTACGTACGTGTATAAGCTGTAGACATATCAAAACAAAAGGAATATGTATGGTAAACATACATCTGAACGCATGGGTTCATAGGTATTTACATATATGCAAATAAGCAAATCTATGTATGCAAGCATATATGGCTGCATGTATGAATGTATGTTAAGGAACACCTTTACCCGGATTTTTTTGTCTATTTATATTATTCTTCATATACCTTTTCTTTTCTCGGTACAGTTTTATGTATATATATATATATATATATATATATATATATATGTGGGTAGGTAAGTGTAAGTATGTGTGTGTGTGTGTGTGTGTGTGTGTGTGGTTTTTTTTTGCCTCTTAATTTCGTCCTTGATCCTGTCTACTGTTCGCATACAAAACAAGAACGCATAACACATATTGCACGTGTTCTTTTACTTATAATCAAACAAACACACTTACATATATGGAAGCAAGCGTGCACATATATTTAAATATATGAATGTAAGTCTACGTATATACATACATGCTTGCATGTACCATATGTAGGTATATAGGTATTTATACAATATGTATATATATTTATAAAGATGTATGTATGGCTGAGTATTTTTTTTTAACGTACCTTCCTTTTTTCTTTTCTCTCTACCTATCCAAAGTAAGCCGAATATACATATATATATATATATATACACGCAAATATACTCATGAAGCGTCATCAGTATAAGTATTGTATGAATGGCCGTAAGCGTATAAATGTTAATGCCTTATACACAACACCCAGTCAGTAAGCAAGTAAACCGGGTACACCTATCTATACATGTATATATATATGTATATGTATATGTATATGTATATGTATATATATATATATATATATATATCTAGATGTATACATATAGATATATACGTATATATATATATATATATATATATATATATATATATATATATGCATATAGATCTATATATGTATAATATGTAGGTATCAAGCCTGATGTTTCCTTTAACCTCAGAGAAATCAACGGCGTTGTTAACGTCATTGTTGTCGTCATCATCAACATCAAAATTACTATTACGAATGGAATAATTCAATTGCACAGCTGCCTCTTTCTCTTTACGTTTTACGATAGAATATGTATATACATATATATTTCTATCCTACCCCTATACCCCAGCTATAAAGCATATAGTCTTCGTATGTCCTTAAAAACAAAATACGTTTCATTCCATAACAGTCAGTTAACGTCATACATGAAGAATTTCGTTACCTTTTGTTGTTCTTAAACTGGTAGGAATACCAAAAAAAAAAAAAAAAAAAAACAGAACACAAAGAAATAACAGCAACAACAACAACAACCATAACAACCTCTAGGACCAACGTACACGACAAACTGCAGCTTAATATTATAGTAAAATAGAAACAACAAGAACAATAACAAAAGAATTTCGCAAATGTCACACATTTGTGGCAAATGTTTGTTAAATGAAAAGAAGTAAGACAGAAGGAAAGAAAGCAAGAAAGGAAGGCACGAGAAAGATAGGGAAGGCATTAAAAAACGAACGGCTGAGAATCAATGCAAATTCTTTTTTAAGACTTCAAATAAATCCAAGGACGCAACACAAATGACCCATTTAATGCGTGTGTGTGTGTGTGTGTGCATATGTTTGGCAATAAACTTTACATTCAATATTCCTGGTCTCCCATAGAACTCTTCTTGGGTGCATTTATTTAAAAAAAAAAAATGTGTTTTTTTTTACACATTTTCAACTTTTAGCTTAAGCTCTCTAACCACGATTCACCCTTTTTATCTTTTTATACTACGATTTCATTAGAAAAACTAAAAAAAAAAAAAAATAGGAAAAAACTTTTATGTCCCTTCTCTTATTTTTGGGTTTTTTTTTTTTTTTTGTTAATCTAACTTAGCAGCAGATGTGCGCTTCTTCAAGTCAGTCAATCAACTCAAAGTAAAATTATATATATATTAGTATGCGAAACGATCCTCAACGTCATCGTTATCGTCATTACCCTTAATATTAAGTATTGTTCAATACAACATCTACGGTATTCACCTAAAGGATCATAAAGTAAAGACTCGTGCCGTACTATCAATTTTCCCTAGCAAGCGTATAGCATTTATTTTTCCATATAGCAGGGATAGCTACTAAATATCACATGAAATCCAATCAACTGGAATAAAAACTTTCTCTTATTCTTCTTTTTTTTTTCAATGTTATTCATTTAATTATTTTAAAAAACCTTCTCTCTGTCAAGCATGCTACGCACGCGTATTATAATTTTTTTTTGCGCTATTCAAATTCATAAAGGCACAGCAGGATTGCAAGTAAAAATAATACAAAAATAGTTACTTTTGAAAATCTATACCAGAGGAAAAAACAAAAAAAAGAATAAGTAATTGTTATGCAGCAAACCGGAGTATAGAAAACAAAAGGACATCTGCCGATGGTAAGAAAAACTTGAACATTCACGCACGCTAACACTATGATAGATCTTTCACTTAGGGTTCGTAATAAGTAAAAACCAAAGGCAAGAAGATAAGAATTGAAAAATTTTTGTCGATCAACGAAGCTAGCAAACAACAATCAACTACAACTACAACTACTACAACTA